>JAUJYS010005361.1:0-11126 GCA_033995665.1 Melogona broelemanni
AGAATCGAATAAACGAAAGCCTGCGCCGGGAATCGAACCCGGGACCACCCGCTTAGTAGTCTATGACCATAGCCACTAAACCACGGAGGCCGCACATTGTCGCCCTGGAGGCGCTTTAACGTGGGGAGGGGATAAATTTAAATATAACCCTGCCTCATTGATCCAGGTCAGACCTCGATCGGTAAGGCAGGGTTATATTTAAAATTTTCCATTTGCTTTAAAAATAATGCATTTGAACCAATGGACGACAATTATTATTACCTGTTGTCACCAAACCGTAGAATTATATTAAATATATTGTCATAAAATATGAAATGCCAAAATTGTTACCCTTGGTGAATTTCCAGTTAGAAAACGAGTTAGAAAAAAAAAATCATTCATTCTTGTCGTTTTCGCTCGGTACGCCATGCACTGTTTAAATTCGTTTTTTTTTATTCACTAATATTTTGGCATCTCCGATTTTTCCCCCGACAACTAAAATCATTCAGCACTTTAGTCTCTGTCGATGACTGGTCGCGTTAGTCATTTAAAACATTAAAAAAAATTTTAAATCCTAATTTAGAATATTGCCGAAGACCGTTGAGCTGGTTTAAACGTTCGGTGACAACGGTTCTTTTTTGAAATTTTGATGTGTATTGCAAGCATTTATTAGTTATTATTTTGTATTAAGGTCGCCGGACTTTGTTCATCTACTTTGGATCCTGTACCGAAACATGTTCCACAATCGTTCAAAATTCGAATATGTGCATGTGCATGTGCATGTACTCGAATTTACTATTTTATAATGTTTACATTGCCACGACTACAGCTTATCCTAGCTTAAAAATAAAATACATGGCATTTCATTTAACAGAGCACTTGAAATTATGGACGATAAATAAAAAAAATATGGGCGGTAACAGCGCTCATGTGTCACGAAGCGCTTCTTGATGTATCCAACAAAATGGCAATGGATCTGAGTTGCCCGACTAAAGAAGTGATACGAAACGATTTTATTTTTTTGCGGGAGGCGCTATTTTTCGCTGTCTCTTTTGGTTGACACTTTTTTGTCGTTGCCGTTTTGTCAAATTTTGTGTGTAAATTCGCGTTGTTACAGTATGTACGACATCGCATGTTTGCCCGCAAATGGGCGAGTATACAGAATGTACGAATATACACATGTATGTTGTAATCGCGTGGATAAAACATTTGGTCGACAAATTTCGGGCTTCGTAGAATAAGGTATACTTGCGTTGCCTATGCTGTTTTGCCATATTTGTCTTCTAATCCTGGTTGGATAGGAGTCGCGTTCGCCTGCTGAGGCGATTACATTACCTCTTCTAAGAAACTTGGCAAAAGTGAATATCGAATAGTGAATGTATCTCATTATCTCATAATAACAGATGCTGCGCCTTGATTTACCCATAGTAGCCAAAGCTTCTTTTGATTTTTAGATTTATATTTGGGTGAGGTAATAGCCGCGCCGGTACCTCGGGAACGAATAGCGAAAACCCGATCCGGGAATCGAACCCGCCGCAAAGCAGGCGTATGCTCTACCACTGAGCTACGACGACCGTGTTATGTGATAGCTATATACTCGGTTTCAAAGTTACTTGGGTAATAGCTCGATTTTCAGCTAATTGTTCATTTTGGGTGGTAAAGCCAAATTTGCAATTAAATATACATCATATTTTTTTAATGTCTACAAATATGTTTTGGCAAAAACTAAATACCGGTAATATAATGTTTATATTTACAACAAGCTAATTTTATCTAGAGTGTTAACGTACAGACATATGAACTACTTGTTGATTCATTCATTCTAAATAAGCAATTCAAACACATTTCTCCTTCCTTCCTCGAAAATGTCGTAAATTCGCATGGTGCAAAATGATCAGCAATTTTTCGCGATAAGCCTTTGCGCTACGTAAAAACATATTTCTGAGACCCGAAAGCTGGTCTGCAAGACTGAGATTGTGTAGCATCGATGGGGAGGAGAGGTGGACTTTTAGACCAATACGACAATCAAACAGTAAAAAAATATAAAAGTATCAGAAGATAAACGTACTAACCTAAATTTTTATATAGGTGAAGGTGTCTCCGACCAGTGAAGACAAAGGAACAGCAACTTTTTGTGGTAACGTTTTAATTTTAACACAGAATTTCCATATTACAAACTCTCGATGGGATGAATTAAAATAAAAACGTTACCACAAGAAGTTGCTGTTCCTTTGTCTTCACTGGTCGGAGACACCTTCACCTATATAGTTATTTCTCGACAACAGCTCCTACGAACAATCACCTTAATCAGCTAAATTTTTATGTTTGACAAGCTTTATCAAACGCGTGCAGGAAAGTTAACGAAATTCGATTCTCTCAACTTGTGCCTACAGAAGAGAATATTTACAGGGGAAAGCTGCACACAAATCTATCACGAACGATCATAAACATGGGATCGCAAGCACGAATGAATCACGCACCCAACATGTGTCAATATACTGTCCATGCGTATGCTGACTTGCGTTGGACTTCTTTGCACCCCTTTTGCTGTTTTAGAGTATTCCTTGTCTTTGTGACATTACATTTTTTCGAACGCTCAAAATGGCGAAACAACTTCGTAGCTTTGCTGAGGTGCAGTGATGTTTTTTGAAATATGATGCACGAAGTGCGTAGGCCAGACCAACCCGAAGGTCTAGACCAAGGTGCAGTGGTGGAAATACGTGACTGAGAACATAAGTTGCTTAACTTATTTACAATATTGTGCCAAGTAATCGAGCCGTGGCGTAAGGCAATGGTTTATTTCGTTTGCAAAACGACATTATACTAAAAATTATATTTTTACAAAGGTTTGATCTAATTTTTCTGCTTTTTGCTTCGAGTCTCGCCAACGCAGTCGTCTTTATCTCTAGTATGTCCTGGGTTTCTTCGTTAATTCTTTTGGAAGAGAATATTATTATTAAGTGTTCTGACTTGCGGTTCGATTTTTTCAAATCGAGGATCTCAGGAGGCAAAAAATGCATACGCATTTATCGATCCCGCTGCCGTCGGGTCTAGAGAAATGAAATATTTTATTCTTTTTGGTTCCCTCCGTGAAGTCGTGGAACATGAACTACAGATGCGGCGAGAGCATATTGCCTAGAAATGGTGTCAATAAACACCGATGTTACCAACCCCCTTTACTACGCCGCCCTTGTGAGTCGTCCTCATCGTCCTTGCCAGACTCGCCGGAGAGTTTGAGATGCAAACCGGCTACCGTAATACTCGTACATAAAAGCTGTAGGGGAAGACGAGGTGAAGGAAGAAAATCCGTATATCCAAGACGAGCAAAAATATCAGAATTTTTCCATTCTGCCTTTTTTCCCTTGGCTGTATTTTAATATCGTCGTTGTAAGGGGGAGAGGAATGGCAAAGTTCTTAATCGCATGCCTCACACTAATGCAGAAACGTATGTCGACAACTGCTGCGAATCTTCTTGTGTCCCTATTTACCCAATACCCGTACACGAACTACCACTGCAAACGTTCTACGAAATCTTTATTGAACACCCGTCCTTTTATCGGGCGTTCAGGTGCATTCGACCGATTAGGCGGCGTAAACAATTACAATTACGAGATATATCCACAAGCAACCCCTGAGGGTGCCAAATAACTAATAAATAAAGGCAAAAAAGTATCTTTCATTGTAACATTACGAAACTATTAATTCCACTGACCGTTCCACTGTCGACACATTCTGGGGAAATAGGAATTGAAGTCATCCTTAAAACGTAGCACCTTAACCATTTTTGTGTAACCTTTTGTACTCTTAGCGGGAATCGAACAGATAATTCCACATGTTGAGGATCCTTCATGGAGCTAATGTTCAATGTTTAATGTATCAAATTGTCTGACCAAACGTTTGCCGATTTACTGGAGTGCAAGGATTTTGTGCAAAAAAAAATGTGGTTTTCTATCATCTTTCTTTTAAGGATGTTTCATTTTGGACAATCGCATTTAATGATTTTATGAAAATCCAAATAAGCTATAAATTACAATTTTTTTTTTATTGAAATTTGTGCTGAGTTTATTAAATTCTCTGACAAATCCGGTCTGATGCGCATTGACAATGCTGGCGCGGCGAAAAAACGGTGTCAATTTATGCGAAACGACAACGTTTGCTAATGCGCTAGGAGGAAATATGGTTTTCTCCGCAAATCATACACTTTATAAAAATCCAAGAAAATTGTTCTTGTTATGCGCGAATCTCTGGAACTCAAGAACTGATATTTGCAATCCCGGCGAACATGCCTCATTTGTGTGATGCTTATGTACGGAGATCAATTTACGCCAGGTCCTTGTGTTTGGTGATATATTACAGTATTTTGGGTGATATTGCAGGCGTTGTACTCGTGTATGAAATTTTATTTTATTTTTTTGCGTTTCGTGTTTTTGTGAAATTTAATGCTTCACTGTTCGTTGCACGCGCATCGCAGTTTCTCTGTATTTTCCGGCTGAATTTTACTTTACGGACATGAGCGGCCAGAAAATACGGTATCGAGTGGGGAGCGTAGCGAAATTCAGTCTCACCTGATTTGTCACTTCATGTTATATATTTTTTTAAGCAAGTCAGTTTCGCTACGCTCCCCACTCGATACCGTATTTTCTGATCGCTTATGTCCGTAAAGTAAAATTTAACCTATTTTCCGCACCCGAAACGAAGCTTCACAACGCATAATAGTTTTATTTTCGTAATACATAAATCCTATTTGTGCATGAACGTGAACGAACCACGAAGTCACGTTAGTCACGAAGAAATATATTTCAAAACTTGTTGGTGCCATCTCACCTGCTATGCTTTCTTGCGATAACTGCTTTTACGGTAGATCATATTTGTATGGCTATAGGTATATCGGAAAATTATCGATAGTTACTTGGACCTCAAACCATTTTCCTGCAGCAAATATGCCGCAAAAGCTGGCTCGACTTTCTGTGATTTTTAATTGGTTTAAAGCCACCTAGGTGCTTGGTTAAGCACCACATGGAGAAAACTAAACAACCCATAGTATTGTAGCCTTTTGATAAATAAGTTACCGGTACGGTATATGTTATGGTACTAAAAACGATTAAATGAGCGCCACCTAATGTTTATGCTCCAACACCCATAGAATATCGTCTATCGATTTGTTTCTCTTTTCCACTATTCACTATACATGGCCACTAGCGAATTTACTAATTCGATATTGCCAACACTTAATTTGAGTCTGCCGAAAAATTGCTTCCAAACGAAGAACTGCTGAGCGGAAATGTAAGTTTTTTTTCTCTCTACGCGATCCAATTTCGTATGCGATTCGGCTCAAGCGCGAGCTTAATCAGTGGAGATAGCTCTCAGCATTTAATTAGCAAATGAATTTTCCTCTTTATACTAAGGCTCTCTGGACGAAATCTTTTGTCTATTCGTGAGTGACTCGCGTCACCGAGTGGGCTGCACTTTGTCGTTGGCTATCCCGTGAGCATTAGGTGTATACGTGGCAATTTGTTAGCATTCGTCTTTTTACGAACTTTCTACAAAATATGAACTCGGAATGCCGCGATATGTAAAAAGCTTAGTTTTAACTCCTATCAAATCACGAGTTGTACACAAATCTGCCACCAATGATCACTTCAATGTCCTTTTAACATCATTCGTGAACAAAAATCTATTATCCCTATCCCAGTTTTGTCCTGGTTTTTATCGTTTGTTTTAATAGTACTGAATATAAATTTAGTCTATCCTCCAGCGTCTCCTTTCGTCTATTTCTCTTACAAACGATTAGTTGACGACGATGCAACACTGTAACTTCCCCGCAATACACTATACGCATAATAATAAAAATAAACAAAAATTAATAAAAATTAAAATCATCATACGTACGTACTTTCTGAACTGTTAGAGAATAATACAAATAAATTCTAGTTTCCAATGGCTATATTGGAACCGACATGACACAATCGCCATTTATCGCGTTGCCTCTGAATAGTGCCTGAACCTTTTGTCAATTTATTCCACTGGTGCTTTTTTTGTTATTCGCGAGCGTCATAACATCCTAAGGCCCATGCAACATGCAATTCAGAAATGAACATTTCATTCATGCCTATGCAAACTTTGACTATTAACTATTTAATGAATAGACAATATCGTGCGATGTAATATAGTTTCGAGGTGGTTTTTAAGCATATTTTTATAGTTCATCGAATATTTTGTGGTTCTCGTTGAGTGAGATAGATCAAGTTTGGGCTCTGGTCTTTGGAGGATATTGTCAATTCGTGTATCACGTAAGTCTTTGAACCACAATCGCGCATGTATGTTCGTTCGTTCGTTCGTCTCGGGCGAGAGGAAGTGAATCGGTGGAATTTCCAATTAGCAAATGTCTTTCTTCTCGCCGTTCCCGTCGTTCTCCGCATTTCTGTTTCGTAAACGGGGAGAAAAAAATCCAAGGCCTGCGTATCTGCGGTTGCCGACGCCATACAATTAGCTGTAGTCATTTCCGATTTTCTGCCAGGACGATTTGAATATATGGACGCAGAAGCGCGCGCGCAGCGATCCTAGCGGAAGTCATTGTCAACCTGGTTGGCTGGCAATTCCGTACTAACCTTTGGGATATTCGTGAACTAATCCCAGATTTTCGATCCGTACCTGACAAAGCCAGCTCTCAGTATTTCGGAAAACAACTCACACAATATGAAAGTATCTAGGAATGCACCAAATCATTATTTCCAGCTGCCATTCCCAATCCCTTCCCTCCCCTGCCCCTCGCACATCTCCATAGAGACATGAGGGTGCAGTAATCCTGTAGTCCACTAGGCACTACGGTGATTTAAAAAAAAAAAATTATTGCAACAGAGACGCTCAAGTTTCTTAAAGACAACACCATTCATCCAAAACAACCCTGAAGTTGTTCAAACACACTACCTAAACAACGGTTCCGTACATTTTCAAAACTACGGAATACATGAACGTATTCTATTGGACGTATTCTATTGGGTTGAATGATGTGAGACAAATGGACCATTTATAAAATGCCAAATACAATAAAAGTCTACTATGTACCAGATAATTATCCATTTAATGTATTACGGAACATTAATGAAGCTGTCCATGATGCTCAAGTTTGGCATTGTTTGCAATTTATTTGTGTTGTTGGGGACTAACGTACAACACTGTCGTAATGCGCCAACCGTGGTGCTTATGCATTGTGCATTATGCATATGGAGACAACCGTCACCCGAGATCGAATAACCTATACACCGCTCCAGGAATAGAAAACGGATCTTCCACGCAAGTCTGTCCATCATATCTGGCCGATCTACAACATTTCTTGTCCTTTCATGTACACGACGTCGTTATTGCAACTGACTGCGGTACGACGGTCTCGGGTTTGATTTCTGTTTCGGGCTACCGCTTATTCGCTGTTTGGGCACTGGTTAGGTAAAAATGTACCCCTCAGACATTGCCTAACCGTTTAGCTACCTGGGGTTACCGGGTGTCCAGTTAACTTTTAAAAACATAATTAATGTGAAATGCTCGTTTTTTATTTAATAGTTATTCATTAACTTTATATATTACTAGCTTTAAGCCCGGCTTCGCCCGGTTGTGTATTGCGCCAAGCGTACCTTCTGTCTTTTGTTAAATTATTTTTGACACACGTTAAAATGTTTGCAGACAAAGTTTTTTTTTTAATAACTTACTGTAGTTTAATTTGTGGATGCTGTTACAAACGGGCAGCAATTTTTTTATTTTAATTTGAACTGTTTGCGCGTGGAATAAACTGAACTTATCCAAAACACGTGCAGTGCAACACAAATTACATGTCAACATATTTCTTTGGCATTTAATAGAGTTTAGTTTCTATGCCTACATCTCTTTATTGTACTGCACGTGTTTTGTATAAATTCAGTATCGGTCACGTGCTGGCTTCACGCAGAGGGAAGGACAGACACCATTTTCATTCTTATAATATTAGATAATATTATTTTTAGATCAATATCAAATCCAATATATTTGCTATTAAATTTGATTAAGTGAACGTCGTGATTATGATTAAGTGATCGTGATAAAGTAAACGTAAGTGACTTCGCTTTGCTCCTGCACTTTTAATTAAATTTGATTTTTGATATTTATATTTAATATTAGTAGTACTTGCTAGCCAATTTACGTTTCTTTTACGAATGGGGAACAGCGCTGAAAGGACGAACACGTAATAAACGCCGTTCCGAAAAATGTTCCATGTTCGTTTAAACTATTCATTTTTTTAGCTTACCAATAATTTTGAAGAAATGTTTTAGGAAGAGATATCCTTTATCAACAGACAATTTTGACCGGACTTTTGAAAATTATCGAAATGGGAAAATTTGAGAACCTATCGACATTTTTTTGGACAATCGCCCGATCAGTGTAATGCTCTACGCCACCCTCTTCAAATGCAGTTACAACATAAACGTCCTTGCGCCGATGATGCCAGATAACCACACCCGTCGATTTCCCCCACCACTACCCCACACATCCATGCAGTCTAGCCCTTGGGCAAAAACTCGTACACAAGCACATTAGTCTAGCAATGCGTACAATACAAAAAAAAAATATCAAACATCGTTGAAGGAAATATAACGAAGCATGAGATGTCTTATCTGAGCGCAATCTTCCCACCGGGCTACAAAGAAAGATCTTCGATGCCCTGAGATCTTCGATGATGCTTACGGTCTCGTATATACATATTGTGTATACAAAATTAATTCATTAATAAATCAATTAATTAATGAAATGAAATTAATCAAAATTAATTAATTAATTAATTCGCAAAATTAATTCAAACGTTTGTTTCGTGTTATGATGGCGCTTAGGACCACATATTTTAACCTCGCTAATTTTTTTTATTAAATCACCGTAGTGCACTACAGGATTACTGCACCCTCATGTCTCTATGTAGATATGTGAGGGGCAGGGGAGGGAAGGGGAATGGCTGCTGGAATAAAATGCTACCCTAGCGATGTCCAATTTTTCGCGATTAATCCACAATGTTTTCGTAACAAAAGATCTGTCTGCTTCTGTGTACAAGAGTGCTGGAAACTGGTACTCTAACAAGAACTAAATATGTTGTATACACATGTGTATAATGTTGGAACTGGAACTAGGAACATATACCTTTTTCGAAGAACTTAAAAACGCTTAGTCTATTTTTATTGGAATTTTATTATATTTTATCTTTTAAATTTTTTATTGTCGTTTTAGTTATTGTTTAGTGGAAATCTATAAGATTTCACGTATGATATAACTTAGGGAACGAGGCTATGATAAATATAAATTAATATAATTAGCGATAAATTACGGCAAACAAGAATGAACGATCCAAAAAATAAATGTCGAAGACAATGAAAATAATTGAATATTTAAAGGGACGACAGATATGATCTTAAATGGTGATAATGAAAATCCGGGTATACTTGACAATATGACGGTGACCTTGAAACTCCCCAAAATGTGTACTCGACGTAGTATAGGCACGGACCACCTACGACGAATCATACATTGCGGCCGTACCTCCAGTATAGCCCTATTCTTTTTTGTTCTTCCAAAAAAGCCATCGCAACAACGCAACACAACGCCATCTATGGCGCTGTGTCTAGAATCACTATTTGGCGGATCTGGCTTGATGATCTAGGCGGCAGATGGCGCCACCATTAGGGGCGCGTTAAGCCATTCATTTCCGCCTCTCTGCATTTGTAATTCGTACGTCGTTATGAACGAAAACTTTTCCAACACATCCCCTTCTCCCATCTCCATCACTCTGGATAAAATAGCGAAACAAAAATCTACAGTGATTTTCCACAGCTTCTTTCTCAAAAACATCTATGCAGGCTAAATCTTTTTTTTTTCCCTCCTCCAGCCTCCCCATTTTTTTTCCTAGTAAGGGGGGGGCGGGATTGTACTCAACCGCAAATGATGCTCTTTTTCTGCAGATCACAAACACTTTGTTGCTGCTAGGGGGAGGGGAGGGGGAGGGAGAAAAATCCTCACCATAGAGCGAGCGCCGCGTGAATTACGGACAGATTTTTTCCTCTTAAGAATTGCGAAAAATACAAACTGACGACCGCCATATTACAGCATCCATAAAAAATTGAGCTGCACAGAGACACAGAGTGAAGAGAGGAGCTGGAGAAAGTGTAGAAAAAATCCCCCCATTGAACTTGTGCTCTAATTCGATAAGCAAAACGAATGTAAACAGACGGGCGTCGGACGCCATCTTCACCAACGGTAATTGACTTGGAAGCGTCTTCGGCTGCGGTAATCCCCATTGATGAAATTCTCTGATACTTTGTGGGGAAAGTGTTAAAGGGCTTCATTTATCATTCGACAGGGACCGCCGTGCCAGACCCTCGCAGCGCCCCCTACATCACCAGCATTTCAAAGTGCCTATGCTGTTGTCTTAGAGGTACCGTGTGGCTTAGTGGTTAGCGTGTGTTTGCTTACAATGCTTGAGATAACGGGTTCAATTCCAGACAGAGACCCCAGTTTTCGCAGACCTTCGGAATTATTATTTTTTTTTTAAATCACCGTAGTGCCTAGTACATAGTGCACTACAGGATTATTGCACCCTCATGTCTCTATGGAGATATGCGAGGAGCAGGGAAGGGGAGGGATGGAGAATGGCAGTTGGAATAACCAGGCTGCAGGATCCACTCCTAAGCTCTGGACTCCCTAATGGAAGATTACGGGTGACGCCAGTACCCCAGGATAACGAATAAACGAAAGCCTGCTAGGGGAATCGAACGCGGGACCGTTGGCTTCGTAGCATGTCCCCATACCCACTGAGCCATCGATACGTACTTGTAAGTAAAGACGTGGGAGTTGTGCCTGTACGTCAAAATTCTGCCTATTATATTAGCAAGCTAAAAAGCTGAAACAAACAACAATATGCAGTGTATAAAATAATAAGTGCATGATATTTATTATTTTTAGTTTCTTCGTGCTCTTTTAACATTGCGTTTTTTTTATTATTAGCCATTGTGTTTTATTTTACAATCTCGTTCATCTCGGTTCGACGAATTTGAATGCACATTTTTTTTTTTTTTTAAATTCACCGTAACGCCTAGTGCACTACAGGAATACTGCACCCTCGTGTCTCTTTGGAGATA
>JAUJYS010005362.1:0-11125 GCA_033995665.1 Melogona broelemanni
AACGAAAGCCTGCGCCGGGAATCGAACCCGGGACCTTTGGCTTCGTAGCATGTCCCCATACCCACTGAGCCACCGGTTCGTACAATTAAATGTAAATTATATTTAAAAATGGTGAAAATGTAGTTTGAAAGTTGCCATCTTTTTTCTCGTGCATTACTTACTAATAAAAACTGTTGCGGCGTATTCTTTATTTATTTCAATGAGTTGTTTTTTTTGCAATGATTATATCAGTAAATACGGGTCACTGCCTTTCCTTCAATATGGCAATTTTGAAATCGGTCATCTGTTTTGCTTGGACGAAGATGTTAAAGGTCAAATACCAAAGGGGTCAAACACCTAACCGGTCATGTATAAAAATATCTCACATAAGTACTTAGTGATCCTCTTGACATATCGCTCGCAAATGCTCGTAAGGACATATTTGGGAATGTTGTGATGTCATAAATTTTTATTTTTAATCGAACCTTTTCTCGGATTCACCATTGTAACTATGTTAGCTAGTTGAAACATTTGCCACCTGCGCCAATAGTTTTTTTTTCTTTTGGTCTTTTTTCCCGCAGTGAACTGGTGAAAGACGCGCCGAAACCGCCCTTATTGACGTGCTTCACGAGATACTACTGTTTAGCGACGTACTGCAAGGTGAAGGAAGGGAAGAATATCAAGGAACCCAATTCGACGGAAGGTTCGCGATTTTCTATCTCATTTTCTGAGCAAAGTATATTTGTTAGGACTTTTTTTTTTTTCAAATGATGCGTAACGTGTGATATTTAAACTTATGTCGTTTTGTTTTGCTTTTGCAGCGTGCAGTCCTTATTTTATATTGTGTTGTGAAAAGAGCAAGGTCCAGAGCAAGATCGTCAAAAATTCGCCCGACCCCAAATGGAACGAGAGCGCTACTTTCTACCGGAAAGACTTTGCATCCAAATTAAAAATTCAGGTGAGCTTGAAATAAATTCTGCGTTTATAATTCTACTATAGTGAGATTAATTGATGCTTTATGAAAGTTACTGATTCAGTAGTGACCCTTAATTTGATTTAATTTCATGTTTTATAAAAATATTTTTTAATCAAAGGAACGGGAAAGGAACTAGGAACGGCCAGGTTCCTATTAATTTCTGTAGGAACAGGAACGGGTTCCTTTTCAAAAGGAACGAACCCAACACTGCCTATGTAGGGATTTTTAACGTGAACCCGACAACGGACAGGCACGTGTTCCCACGGCTGGACTTCCGAAAGGTTCCGAAGGTTTAAGAAAATCTAAATATTCACCCGTTTCTGTTCCGTTTAGGTGTGGAGCAGTCGTATGCTGAAGGACGTCCTGATCTCGGAGAGCGAGGTGGAGATCCCTGACAAGGAGGACCGAGTGTCCATGGACATCACCCTGAAGGCGTCGTTCAACGACAACGCTGCTGAGGAGGTTGGTTCACTCTCTCTTGAGTTTCTGACCAGCTCCGACCTGGCGTCCATGTGAGTTAAGTGTCCACCACCAAGCTTTGAACCTTCCGTTCGTCGTTAGCTTTTTTATCGTTCGCCGCCATCTTTTTTTTATTTACCCGAAAGCGTGTGCGTTTTTATGTTTTTTATTTTATTTTAAATATTCTAATGTTTTAAGATGATAAGACGATTGTTTGGACGTGTTCTACGCTGTCCAATCTGAATTGAGGCTGTATCGAGTGATTGAGCCAGGATCTGCATTCAGGGTGGCCAGATGCCTGGCATTTTCGTTTGAAATTTGCGAGTTTTCAATCGGTTGCGTAGAAAATTGACTGACTAAACCGCAATAATTCTTGTGGTGAATTTGTTCTGTGGTGCATCACGTACTTTTTTCTGCAATTTTATGGCAATTTTTTTTTGCGATTTAATTAACGCAAAAACAATATCAGGAAATCGGTAGATATGAATTCCGAAATTATTGACGATCAGGGAGGGTTTTGATGTCGTGGTGCAATATTTTCGTGATCTGAAATTGTTTGGTTTATTTCGTCGATTAACTTCCATCACTCGATAAGTGAATCCAGAATCATTAAATTTGGTTGTGTGTGCATTTAGGGTTCCAATGGGATCCAGACAAAGTGTAATTTCGTTTTAATATAAATATATTAGCAGACAGTTACGTATATAGTTGTCGCCGCAGCAGCCTCGATCGAACGTTTAAATGTATGTATGTCTCAACGTATTCAATATTTTAAAAATAACTTTGATAGCCGCCGTCGGTGACTGTTACGTTTTGACTAGAGCGACTTTCAAGTCATTATAGCTTTTATATTACAAATATTTTTAATTTATGTTGCAAGCAATAGGTAGGTATCTGTCACTTTTGAATCTCCATGGAACTAGCGAATGTGCGGTTTTATGTTACAGTAATAATATATTCTGATTATACCGTGAATTTTACTAGCCTTAAATTTTCGGCACAAAATCAACACTGTTTGTCACCTTCCAATTTGTCCCCCCCGCCTTCCCCGATTTTCATCATAGCCACGCTTTTATATTATATTATCGATGTTATTTGAGTTGAAATTTTATTTGTTCTTCAGCGTGTTCTTGAGATTTTTTGCGTGGGCAAAGATTGGTTTGTCATGTCGAGACTAGTCGGTTGCCTTTAGTTGGATTTTTGTTTTAATGCAGTGGCTGCACCTGGTTTGTCTCATTTGCGATGAGCTAATATTTTATTTTAACGAAGCTGTGTTTTTTCAGCGTGAATTGATTTTTAACCTCTGTTTGTGTAAAGATTTTTTTTCCAATTTCAATTATTATTTTTTTGAAATTTTAATGACTCGAAGACGCACAAATATTTATTTTTGCACAAATAACTATTTTTGTAATTAAGTTGCTAGTTGAAAAGTGTCTCAATTTGAAAAAGATTGTCTATAATATCCGGTTAGGTTTGTTTGACATCCAGAAATTATTTGGGGAGCTGGAATTTGGGAGCACAGGCAGTTTTAATTAAAAACTGTTTCGTTTATATCAATGATGGAATTCATTTTCCTAAAGGTTTTTCAGAATGAGAAAAAAAATCAATTTATTTAGACTAGCTTTTGCCTAACTGTTTGTTAATTAAAATAGTTTTAAGAAAAATTATACACCAGCAGGAAGCATTGTTAAATGATGAATTTAAAGTTTACCAATGTATTTGAAAAACTTATTTCAAAATTGCTTCTCTTCGTTCCAATAATCTTCAATTTTTAAACCTTTAATTTTAATTTGTTTTTGGTACGCTAGATAGCCTGCCTGATAGTCAATGAGCACTGTTTTTTTCTTGACAGTTGCTTTGGATATTGGTTGTACAGAAATAATATTCAGCGTTTCGAAGTTGACATTCACATTGCAATACGAATGGCAATATTTTTTTTGTGCCGCGACGTTTATCAAGATTGTTTTACGATAAGTTGTCTTGTTCTTAAGAAGCGACGGAGATTTTCTTTGTTGTTTTGTGTTCAGCGAAAGAGGAATGTTAGCTGTTGTTTTTTAAAACACATTTATATTCGTTGAATATTTTAAATGTATTTTTGTATTTGAGTCAACTTTCGATCCGTGAATGTGATGGCGCATTTATACATATTTTTGCGAATGAAACGTCGCGATCATAATTTGTGATGTTATGATCTAAATTATCGGTGAAAAAATTCTAAATTTGTTAATTTTCTTTGACGAAATTTTTCCACTGGGTTGCAAAAAATTTTGACCATAGGCTCCTCATTTTAAAATAAACTTTTAGGGCACTGTAAAGTCTAGAATACCGTAGCTTTCGTAAAAAGTATGGCGGCTTCGCGCCGTTCCAGACATTATTTTAGACGCGCTATTTAAATTAGAAAATGAATAGATTTTTATCAGAGCTGTGCTGTGACTGCTGAAATAAGAATTTGTATAATTTATCCTGCGGCTATACAGAGTGTGTCAGACTGTACACTACCGGTTAGCAGCTATGAGACCAATTGAAATGCTGACCGGTACGCATGGAAACAATAAACATGTCTTCCGTATAAATTGTACTTATATTAAAGTTTTAGCATGTGCGCTTATTGATAAGATTTTTTGTGCAACTTTCTAAAAATATAATTGAGTCTGAAAATCTATTTAGTCAGGATTAACCATATGGGATCGATTGTCAAAATTTAATATTTTGCGTATTAATTTGGCTCGAACCTTGTATTAAAGTTCGCACTGTCGGACTTGAGCAATAAAGCTGCAGCTACATTTTATCTGAACCATCAAGAATGAATAACAGATTTGTTATGATTTAAATGCAAATTATGAATCAATTAAAGAAATTAAATAAATACTGGATTTTCTTAGAAACATCCTTTATTGACAATAAATAGTCTCATACAATAAAAACAAATATACTTGTATTTCATGAAAATATCTACCAATAATCGGCACATTAGATTGGTTGGTGGTGATTTGTGAAAAAAACCAAAAAAAAAAAAAATTGTGAAGTAAAATGAGTTCGTAAAAAACAGGTTAAATGATATTTTGAATTTATCCGCCGTCAATTAAGATTGAAAAAAAAGAACATGTTAAAAAATTACAAACAAGCTCAAGAAAACGTCAAGTAGACAAACGGAAAATATAAAACAAAAATGTGCTTGTAAAACGAATGTTTGACGCCCTTTTGTATCCCTCGTTCGCCATCTTCGATCTTGTTGTTCGTCGTGACGCACTTCGTTGCTCAAATTGTCTTTTCAACTCGCGAATCCTAGCATAATATCAATCGAATACACGACATCATGCCAGTATTCACGAATTCATGACATGGGGGTGTATAGATGGTTCCTCGCGTTTTATTGGAGAGTTTTCGATGTAGTACACCCAGCGGTTGGCGAGGGTTGCGTTGTGGACGTGTGGCTGGGCTCCGGGCATGACATTCCACCCGCTGAGTGGAACCACGTGTTCGTCCGTCGGTCCCGGGTCCGAACCCCGTGGTAGTCTAAGGGGTCATTGCTCTCTGCGCGTGCGCGCCTGTAATACAAACACTGAAACCGTATTTTCATATAGTTCCCGGGCTGCCCGAGAAAAAAAACTACATTTGCAAATCACATTGCTTTTTTTTTTTTGGTGCATTTGAGCATTTTTTTTTTCTTTTAAATTGTGGACATTTTCATTATTCTGGTAACATGATTTAGTTTTCTTAATTGCTATTTATGTTTACAATTGGTGTTTATGTTACAATTACTGTTGTCGGTTTTCTAAACTCACAACCACGACATAAAAACCTTGTGAAATTTACTTTTGAAGCGTTTTGCTGTTTTCTAAATTAAATTGTTCAAAATATGATATAAGCTGATGAAGCACAAATAATTCTTCCATCATAAATAAATTCTATGGGAACTCTGCCAATAATTTCAATAATTACTGTCAAGCAAAAAGACCGATTGAAATGCTGACCGGTTGACTTTAGGAAACGACACAAGTTTCGGCTAAGTTCATCAAGGGGCGGATATGACTATGACATCGCCGTCGCAGGCTCAGATTATGTTTTATAATAAACAAGAGCGTATTTATGATGAATTGGACAAAGAACCTCACTGTGTTTCTTGTACATGTACGAATATATACAAGTCATTTGACATACGCATAAAGCTGGCATTTTGTATCTGCCTCCGAAAAGAGTTTAGCGACACTGTAATACGAAACTAACGTTATCTGAATTAAGCTGTCTAACTTTGAGTTGTCTATATTTTTATTATTATTTTTAATTTAATTTTTCATGTGACGATTTTATGAAGCGACTAATTAATCCTTTAATCATAAATGTCGAAAGAAGTGAAATATTCGTATTGTCGAAACATAGAATTAGCAATTTTGAAATAATAGAAATATTGTTATCGTCTGCATGTGATATTTTCATACATTTACCCATCATGACGTCACGTTTACCCATCGTGATGTCACTTCCTGTTGAATATTGGCTTTAGTCTTCGCCGTAATTTAATATGTGGGTTAGCCCGGGTTAGTTCCAGTTCTCCCTGCAATAGGAAAAAAAGAAAAACAATGAAATAATGGCTTTGATGAATGTTTTGTCATAGTTATCTTATTAAAGTTGAATTTTTAAAGCTAGTTTTTTGCCCCAAAGAAATTGCTTCAATTTTTATGTCTGATTTCTTAATCAAACAAAATAGAAATTGAAGAATTTTCACTGTCTCTTAAATTTTTTTTGAAGCTATTGCAATCTGTAAATGTAGTTTTTTTGGTATCCTACAGTTACCTTATTCGACTTGTATTTTTAAAAACCAAAAGTCAGTGTTTCAAACAAGAATTTTCTCAAAAAAGAAATTGAGAAACTTTCATTATAATTTTCATAATATCCTGTAATATCCTGGCAAGATACATAGACTATGGTCATAGTCGCGGTCGCGGATAGCTTAAGCTCACAATTACATCCAAAAATGAACCATATTGAAAAAAGTATATTCATGATAATTTTCTGCTCATGCTCTTTGCATGGAGAGTTTGCAAAAAACCTGTTTTCGTCTTTGAACAACTTGAATTGTCCCATGCTGTTCGCCAACTGACAACTGTTGGTCTGGCAGTTGGGTCATAAATTTTCGGAATTTTAAAATTGGATTTTTTTTTACTCGGCGCACTCGAGTTGGAGAAGTTGAAAAAAAAACGCAGACAGGCCAATTAATTAGCGTTATGAACTGTTAACGCCGTCTTATGGGCCAGTGACGTTACAACCGACGGGGGATGATCTCATTTATTAATGGGGAACAATATTTGGCAACTTAAATTGGCAGAATAATAATAAAATCGGACGGCGCGGAAAATAATTGACACGTTTCAGCTGTTAGACAAATAGTTTTGTGCAACCTAAATTTCCACTCCGCCTTATTTGCCTTATTTATTATGGGTTTAAAAACAAACCCGCAAGTTTTATAAGCGACCGAAAAACTGATTAGACTTCGACATGAAAATGCTTTCTACCCCATATTTGGCAATGCTGGTTTCTTCGTGAAAATTCTTTGAAGTACATGTGTAACCCTCAATTGCGTGACAGTTGGTGCCATCTAGTGAATCCGTTTGATCCCCTCTTAGCCATGGTGATTTTGACTAGCCTATGCTTTTGATTTAGGTAGGGATCTTTAACGTGTACTGACAACATACAGGCACGGTTCTCACGACTCGACTCACATTCATAAGGAAGGCGTGTGTACGATTTTTTCTAGTCCAAAAAAGTGTGGAGGTCTCGGTCGGGAATTGAACCCGCGATCATTGACAGAGCAGGCGAACACGCTAATCACTACGCCATTTGCGCCACTGCGCGAAAAAATTTGTTTTGCAGATTTATTTTTATCGGCTATTACGATAAGTTTTCTTGCTACAATCCGCTGCACCAGATAGATGCCAGAGGTTCGAAACTAAAAATGATCGGTAATCATTTACACCAACCCCCGCCCCTATCGCGCATTTTAATTGTTTCACTCTCCAATGAGTTTTACTTTTGTGATAACGCCATAAAAGAAATGCAGACTTGAACGCCTTTAGCATTGCTCGAACTATGGTAATAAAAACGTGCCTTTGACATTCCACATTTACGCATTACAAGAAAAAGCGTAACCGGGACGACAAAAAAAACCCAATCCAATTTTTTTTCATATGCCAATTTATAATAAATTAAATGTATAAATCTTTTATAGCGGGCTGAACTAAATTACTTAGCGTCATTTTTTTTTAATCACCGTAGTGCCTAGTGCACTACAGGATTACTGCACCTCGTGTCTCTATGGAGATATGTGAGGGACAGGGAAGTGATTTATTCCCATCTCGTCGAAATGGATAAAGTGAAACTGCCATTTAATTTTATTCATTTCGCTATAAAAAAAATGCTTGAAATTTTTTTAGCTAACACGTACAGATGAAGAAAAATTAAGAAAAAAAAAATCCTGCAAGAACTAATGAACGACTATCGATATTCGATAACCTTGGGATTTATAGACACTTTCTATACCTATCACACCTTCACTACTATTGATTCACCGCACATGGTGAGGCCACGTGCGTATATTAAAAACATTTTAGGCTTCCTAATGAATAATGATGAAACCAGTGGACATCGGCCGATTTGAGGCACAACCAAATCCTATATCTATCGCCGACACAGGTCAGTGTCATATGGTAAGCACTCAAAATGCTCAAACTGTTTGTTATGTCTCTGTCGAGTTTCGTTTATGTCGTAAGCCGATTCTTCAATTGTGCTTGAGATTCGGGCACAACTAAGTGTAATTTACGAACATTGTCAAAGTTAATTTTTATTTTATCTACAAAATTATGCGCAATAAAAACGCGAACGCACTTTGTTATAAAATTCGTTCTAAACATTCTGGTAGACTTTTTTTGTTGCTAAATCGTTATAATAAAATAGTTCTACAACGTTAGCAGTCAGTTAATCAGAGAATTATTTTTAAGGTTATGAGCAACGGCTCCTAAACGGACGCCGTGCGGTCGTCGTAGCTCAGTGGTAGAGCATTCGCCTTTTGTATGGCGATCCCCGGTTCGATTCCCGGCTCGGCCTTTCGTAATGTGCCCCTCCATAAGTCCCAATCGACATCATCCAAATCCCACATATTGCCACAATGCCTCGGCGCGGCGATTACCTCATCTAAATCGTCTAAAAATAAAAATCGTAGTTCTGTTTAAGGATAAATCACGACGAATAATAACGAAAGAAACAAAAAATTACCGAAAATCCATCGCAAAATCCATTGGGTTCGCAACCAGGCATAATTTTCGTCAGCAACGATCCATTTTCTCAAGCGGTATTTCCACTCCACCAGCAAGCACTGGCTTTATCCGTACAAAAAAGTTCCCCGCCAAAAAAAAAAAAAAAATGTATCAGGAAAAAAAAAACGTTACCGCGTTTCCCGTTTATCAGCGAACTCAGACGTGGTCACGGCACACAACCACGCACGAAAAACCATTTCAGTTTCGATTTCGCATAACGTTCCAAAAACTGCGTTCCCGATTCCGCCACGGGACGGTCCCGTCCATCACGCACTCCGAACTGGTCATCATCGTCGACTGACCGATCTATCCAAAAGTCATCCTCGTGGCCGAATCGAACGTTATATACTCTCTCGAACGCGACCCGAAGGTCCCCCCTCCCCTCCCCTACACCACAGGCAGCGCATGCACAGCTCGACCCTTGTCAAGTCAAAGTCAAGAACTGAAGAACCACTGGACGAGTCACTAGTCCGCGTTTTGCTCAAAACTGAAACGGATCAAAGTGCGATATGTCCACATAGTCAGACTGGTGGAAAGCTTGCGGGCGGAGAGATAGGAGAGAGAGGAGGCAGTCGCAAAAAAAAAAAAATACATATCGTCACCCCTCCCCCGCCTGTGAGCCCACCCTAACACCCCACCCGGTTCCCTAATCTATTTTTACTGTTCGGGGCAGTGAAACGTTGGTGTAAGTCGTGGTAATGCGGGGGTATTGCCAATGTGGTGGTGGTGGACCCATTAACCAAAAATCACCAAACGGACGGGTTTTTGTGGACGTCCGAGACGTATTTCTTAAACAAGGGGGGGAATACACGACCTAGAGAAAAAATGTGTCGCACCAACAGTGTTGGGTAGGAATATAGCAAAGGAATTTGTTCCTTTTCCGAGGAACGTTGGAACGTCCACGTTCCTATTTCTGGTTCCCGTTTGGATCGAACAATTGTGGTATTTCTTGGAAAATAAACTACGTGAATACGTGGTATATTCACGTGGTATTCTACGTGGGTATGGCGACATCCTACGAAGCCGACGCGGTCCCGGGTTCGATTCCCGGCGCGGGCTTTCGTTTATTCGTTAGCCTGGGGTACTGGCGTCACCCCTGAGCTTCCATTAGGGAGTCCAGAGCTTAATGGCGGATCCTGCAGCCTGGCTATTCCAGCTGCCATTCCCCATCCCTTTCCATCCCTGTCCCTCACATATCTCCATAGAGACACGAGGGTGCAGTAATCCTGTAGTGCAATAGGCACTATGGCGATTTAAAAAAAGAAAAAGTGGATTTGAATTAAATTCTGAGAGGAACGCAAATAGCGTTATTTGTAGTATAATGTATTTTTTTGTTGTTGCTGTTGTTCAGGAATGTTGTAGTGAATTTCATCGTAAGAAGTTTTGTACCCCTTCCAGGGCTCTAACCTTACAGCGAGGGGCACATTTTCAACAGTACCCCGGTATCGACTAAACGAGGGCCCGCGCCTGAAATCGAACTCGAGGCCAGTCGCACTGCAGCCGGTTGCAATGATGAGCCGTTATACACATGTATATTGTGTTAAAAATATGATAAAGAAGCCTGACATACGGTGAGCTCCAGATATACGAGCGAAACAATACACAAAAATCAACATTCGATACTTTAATTTGCAGGTTTGTCAACTGCAGGAATGTGGACACCACCGGATAACAGTCTCACGATTTACAGTGATGTACACATTCGTTAAGCGGATACGACATTCCCAGATAGTACCTCCACCCCGTAAGCGTATTAGACAAATGTCTCAAAATTTCGGTGAATTCACTGAAGGTCCCCTTTTTGAATTGGCGCACGGTTGTTCCACGGTACGCGAAAGCCACCTTTGTATCCAGCCGTACTGCCCGCGGACACAAACGATATTTTCCCCCGTCTCCTAAGACATAACATGCGGCTGAATGGCCGATGGAGAAGCACACGCGCCTATTACGACGCCCACGGGTCTCCGGGAGAACCGACTCGCGTGTGATGATGCGTTTGTGTGTGTGCTCTACCGCTCGAGAGATGCGCACCGCGGGACCAAAGAGTTGAGATGAGAGGATAACTTGAGAACGATGGGCCATCAGCGCGCTCCGAGAGCAGTTTTCGACACCATTTCATCTACGCAGCTGGTGTCAGACGTCCCGCGCGGGAGGAGGATGGAGGGAGTGAGGTGGGAGTGTCGGAGGCGCACGGTGCATTCCATACGCAACAGGCTGGCTTCGTCGAATCAACACCTTGATCCGACCCCTTTCAAAATTTGACACGCTGAGGAAAACGCGAATCAAAAGCTTGTAATGTCTTAAACACGAGTTGTACACATATCTACGAACCGATGGCTCAGTGGGTATGGGGACATGCTACGAAGCCAACGGTCCCAGGTTCGATTCCCGGCGCAGGCTT
>JAUJYS010005363.1:0-11124 GCA_033995665.1 Melogona broelemanni
CTGAACTTTAAGCGTTGCTTTTAGTCATGCGAGGTAGATGTGTGTACTATTTTATCGATTTTTCATCTACGACGACACTTTATCACCGTACTTTGTCCATCTACGTACTCAACTTAAAGCGTTGCTTATAGTCATGCGTGATAGATATTGTACAACTTCTATTATACAGAGTATAGTTGTCAAGTGTGGTTGTCGTCACGTAGTTTGATACTACTGTAGAAAGTTAATGATACGATTTTATTTTATTATTATTTCCGTCTTAAAATTAATAAATAGTCCATTTGTGATTTTGGAATGGATAAATCTTGATTAAGAAATGTTTTTATGTAGTACGTCTTTAAAATTAATATTCATTGAGAAATATCAGAAATGGAGTAGTTTTTATTTCCGATCTCTGTAGTGAACCGCTTTTCTAATTGATGTCTTTCTCTTTGTAAAAATCAGAATTGGAAAATTTCACCAAAGGTCACGGAAGACGATGTTCGCTATAGGCTAATCACCGAGGAAGAAGAGCCGGAGTCCAGCGAAGGCCGGAAGCGGTCTCTGCCCTGCGTCAGTCCTCTCCAAGCGGCCAGGGAGCGCTTGCTGCAGTTGGAAGAGAATATCGAGAGGCGCTACCTCAAGCCTCCGTTGGGCTTTAGGTACTTAAATAATTTTATTTTCCGCTCTTGAAAGCCGAAACTATTGTACTAACATTTTAGTTTTGTAGAATCTACTAAACTAAGCGATAGTGCGATAGTGGTTGATTTCCATCGTAACATTCATCAATTGTTTACAAATTTTGCAAATGTACAGAACCAGCGAGGTCACCCTCAATAGCATGTCCAACAAGGCCAGCGTGGGCAACACCGTGAACGCCACCACCAGCAATAGCGCTGACGGAGACACTGTCGATGTCGATAATGTTGATCAGGAACCGGACTCGCCGATCTACGAGGAAGTGACCGAGGGTCTCATGCGATGGCGAGCTGCACTGCAGAACTGTCGCACCTCTTCCCAGCTCGCCGTGTGCCTTAACTATCTGGAGTCGTGCATCGCCTGGGATCGTTCCATCATGAAAGCGGTGAGTGACTAATTATTTTCTAGTAGACGTTTTTGTGATTCGATTTGGAATTGGAATTAAATTGAAATTGTCCTTGATTGATCTACAAATTCGTTACCACGTTAACTGGACTGATTTCGAAATTGTGGTTCTTTTTTAAATACAGAGTTGCCAATTTTGCAATAGCGGTGACAACGAAGGAATGTTGCTGCTGTGTGACGGTTGTGATAAGGGCTACCATACTTACTGTTTCAAACCCAAACTGGAAACCATTCCCGAGGGCGATTGGTTCTGCTACGAGTGTCTGAACAAAGTGAGTCGCAAATCCATTTTTATACGTTCCAAAGCCGATACCCGGCAATGGGAAATGCAGTTTTGTTAACCACCTGTTCTCAATCCTTGATCCAGGCTACGAAGGAGCGAGTGTGCTTATTCTGCGGCAAGAAGGGCAAAAACATCTGCGCGTGCGACAACTGTCCCAAGGCTTACCACACCGATTGTCTGGAGCCACCGCTGTCGAGGTAAGACTCGCGTTATTTAAGATGAGGATCCTATCTCAGCTCGACTTGATTTATGGTAACCGGATAATTTTTGCCCCGTTAACCAATATTTTTGAAATCGTGACTCTTGTAGGGTACCAAAAGGAAAATGGTTATGCCCTCATTGCAGTCAAAAGGTAATAAATTTTTACTTACTGCGACTTTGATTATTATCGGTTTTTCGCCGTTGCTCTGTTTACTCACTCTTTTGGTTTGTCTATTCAGGGAGTAACAATCAGTAAACCGAAATCAAAAAGCCGGAAGAGTAAAGATACGAAGGAGCCGCCTTCCGAAAATGATGACACGCCCAAGAAAAGTGAAAAGTCGTC
Organism: Melogona broelemanni; assembly: GCA_033995665.1. NCBI lineage: Eukaryota > Metazoa > Arthropoda > Diplopoda > Chordeumatida > Chordeumatidae > Melogona > Melogona broelemanni. The sequence continues at coordinate 1,911 of JAUJYS010005363.1, forward strand.
TTCTAAAGCGGATAAGGCGAAGGAGAAGGCCAAGGTGGCAGTGTCCAAGGATATGGGACCCTGCAGGTAACTACTCAATTTAAACATTTGAATTATTTATTGAAACGTTCCTACATAAATGCCCAAGCGTTTGGAAGGGTAGAGAATCTCATGCAGTGATATTAACTACAGTGATGCCAATCATTGTCGGTTTAAAAAAAGTACACTTATCGATCGGGAAATAAAATTAAAATTCCTCTTTACGTTTCAGAGCGCTGATGGCCGAATTGGAGACGCACGAAGAGGCTTGGCCTTTCCTGTTGCCGGTCAACACCAAACAGTTCCCCTCCTACCGAAAGATCATCAAGAAGCCGATGGACTTGAGCTCAATTCGCAATAAGTTGGAAAACGGTAGCTACAAGAGTCGAGGCGACTTCCACACCGACGTCAGCGTCATCTTCGACAACTGCGAGACGTTCAACGAGGATGACTCGCCCGTGGGCAAGGCTGGACACAAGATGCGGGCCTTCTTCGACGCCAAGTGGTCCGAGTTGGTCGACAAGTGAGCGCAGTTTCCGCTGCTGCGTAGCGAGAGTCCGACTGGGGCCATTGGGGGGAAATGCGTGGCCGTGTGGCGCGGTTTCACATTGACACTATTGGTGACATAATGCCCGTTGGGCGTGTGCGGAAAAGAACAACGCAACCCGCGTGCTTTGCGTCGCGTTTATTTGTAAATATTTGGTTGGACATGGTGACCGGAGAGAGCTTGGTGTAAATTATTCGAGCCGTAGATTCATCGCCTGTGATTTGAAAAACACAAGTGCGGGCAACTGTCTTGTGTCGGCGTTCTTGTTCTTCATTGTCGTGGAGTGCGGGATGCACACACACAGACCACGCGTTTAGAACGAGTGACACGTTTTTTTTTACGCGTTCAATTTGGTATTTCCTGTTAACACACAGAATCGCCAAAGTTGTAATATTATTGTCTTTATTTTATTTTTTCCTTTACGCGTGGCAGTTTTTTTCTACATAATTTGCATTTGTGGTTTTTTTTTTTCTAATGTAATTTTCAGAAAATGTTTGTCTAGGTACTTACTAGCTACACAGTCTAGTTGTTTTCCCCCCAGATGTGACCTCAATTTTGCACATGGGCCCGTATTTTGTACAGAAAGTCGAACCGACTTTATCGAGTGTGTCCCCCCCTCCCGAAGGTAGTCGTTCTGGAGTAATGACGTTATAGAATGTGTGCGTCTCGTATATTGTTCGAGCTTTGGTTAGGTTAGTGTATGACGTCAAGGATGTCAGGTGTTCTTCATGATGTCACACAGCTCACAAGGATCACGTATAGTGGAAAACGTCTAGATATATCTCACACACATCATCACCCGTTTCTGTCGTATTACCTGTCCGCCGAAAATCGAAAGCACATGCAAATAAACAAAAGCATTCGACATGTTAACCGAAAGCAAAACTTGCAGAACGTCGGAACAAAACACGATACTTGTATTTAAAAAAATGATAGTGTCGCGAGACTGTCATTAAAAATGATCTTGTGTTGTGGACAATAAACTGGAGCGTTGCTGTTATGTTTTGGTGAAATATAATACCGTATATAATTACTCCCAAATTGCTCTTATGGTGCGAAATCCAGAGATTCTCATGAAAACGAGTGTTTGAGATTGTAACTTGACCCCACTTTTCTGAATAGGTCTGCAATAGTACATATCAGTTAGGAATTTGTCGTATCTATAATTTCTGATCACTTGTTAAAATTTGAGATTTTTTTTTTCCATTCATTCCTTAGAGGAATATAAATTGCTTGTTGCAGCATGCGACTGAAGAGCTTGCCTCAACAATCGACTTTGCTCAATTACATTCGACACAGATTGAAGTTTTCATTCTCTTAAAAAACAAAGATTAAAGCAGCGGTTGCCTGGTTCAATTTGAATAGATTCATACCAGGTTTTGATCAGTGTTATAGTAGTGTAACGTAATAATGGTACATAAATTATAAATTTTTATTTATAACAATCTTTGATTGAAACTGAAACTTGGCCATCAATATTTATTTATTTTGTCATTTTGCGGTTTTCTTTTTATTTATTTCCGAGATATTGAATTCGTTCGTGTAAGAAAACGATTTAGCTATATCAATTTTATAATTCGGCGATGAATTCTTCAGAATTTAACTAAGTTTGATTTCGAAAAAAGATTAAAAAAATTCACAATTATGTAGCAGCATCAGCAGTTATTGAGGTACAATTTAACAAGAGTTGAGGTAAAAAATGAAACGTGAAAAATGTATCTTAAGATAGGCAATAATAATAAATACAGTTAGCTCTGATTTGTAAAAGGATGTGCGCACGCTAGTTTGCTGGAAATATAAATTTGGTGTGCCCATAAATGCATCTCGTGTCTAGATGGATGATTGCCGATTAGTTTGTTGAATAGTCATTGGTAATTTGTTAAGGAAAATACTGTGAATACTGAATATTTATCTTACCTAGGTCAGGGTCTAACATTTTTTTTACCCGGTTTCGTTATTACAGTTCCCTCAATAATATTGTTGACAATATATTATGATTACAGTATTTTCGCGCGGGGGTTCAAAGGTCACATTTATTCGGCCACTGGGGCTGAATAAGATACACGTTTATACAGGAATTTGTAATTGAATCTTCTACATGGTCCTTGGTCTAGGGTCGTCCCCAGTTTTCCATGTCTCGTTAATTATAAACTCGAATACCGTCCCTGGGTGATAAATACATCTTTGTGAGATTTTCATGACTCTTTTGACTTGTCACTCTTTCATTGTGTGCGTATAGTGAAATTAATTTCCTTGAAAACTGATTACAATAAAGTGTTGTATGTATTTGACGGCGAGTCTTATTTGGATTTTGCCATTTGTGTGTTATTTGGATCTGAATCTGCCATTGTCTTAACAGTATTACAGACAGTATCCGATTTGCCAAAATTAAGTATTCCGGTTAGGGGAGGAGGGAGTGGTTTAGAATTTAAACATTAAAAAAGGTTTTTTCGAATTTTTTCAATTGCTGGTTACACGCGCGAAGGAACGCGCGCAGAAAAGAAGACATTAAATGCAAATAAATAAATTATTATGTCTCCTAAAATAATGAGTTGTCAGAATTTTGTATTGGTGGCGGTATCGGTGCAGTTCATTCAAGTCATCATAGATGGCGCTAGGGTATCTATCTACTACGATCCAGTTCAAACTCTTGTACTGAACATTTGATGGCGCTGCTCGATTTCCCACTATTCTGGAACACCCTTTCATTGCGATACAATTTTTAAGAAGCTTTCATTTGTCGAAAGGGACAGAAATTTTATTTTTTGTTCAACTGAGAAAAACGAAGTTGTATTAAAATTTTCCCATAGAAACCAATACTTTTGAAAACTTCTGCAGCATTTTTTCGTCGGTTTACTCATATAAACGATTTTATCCTCCAATCTATGACACGTCGATTTTATCCTCGTTTTCATTTTCTGACTATATTTGCCATGATGTAGATTACATTTTTACACACAACTAAACAAATGAAAAAAGTTACACCAACCTAGAAAGCCTTTAGCCACTTCATATTTTGTTAAGGAACTCGCACATCAAACTGATTAAAAAACTTAGCCAAAACATTATTTTAAAAAGATGCACACAAACTACACATCTACAATGGTAATTAAAAAAATATAACATTTCAAGTGCATTTGAAAATAAATTAAAGGTGCGAGTGAGTATAGCGTATTTCAATAATAATAAATGAAATGATGAACACAGCGAAATGATAAACGTCAATCGGCTATCGATTAATATCGTGGGCGTCAAAATTCAAAACAAAGCCACGTGTGACGCACATGGCTTGGTGGTGGTGGGTGGTAAGGCCGAAATGTTTGCACCTACGCGTGGGGCTATGGTCACCCCACCACCGGGATTTTACCTGGAAGAGGTCAATGCGCTCTCGCGCGTGCATTCGAAATTTGACAGAGAGCGGAAATGACATGGGCCCACGCGGCATCAGCGAAATGTTCGATGGGAAACCTTGAGGGTGTGTGTATATAGCTTCATATTGACGTCAGCACAGTCTTTCGCCCCCACCACCCGAAAAAGTAACATGGGTGTACACCCATTCTGTACGAGGTATAACGAGGCCGGTGGCTTTTTCTTTTTCTTTGCATCAGCGCGCGTTGCTGTAAAAATCCGATCGACAATTATTTGTTTGAACAAACAAAATTTTTGGGGAAAACACACACACACACAGAGAACAGAAATAAACATTTTACCACAGCCATGGCGTCCTCCAATGGACAAAATAGCTATTCGAATGACTAACCCGATCGTTATAATAAAATGTAATTTCAACACCAAATTCGCAGAACAGAGTTAAGAAAATAATCGCCAAAAACGTTTGATATTTTTCTTCTACCGTGCACAAATTGCAATATTCCATGCGATCCAGAACAATTTTAACTTGGGCATTGGTATTGCAGAAATGATCCATATGGTCATAGGGAAAAATATTTATTTTGAGACATCATCAGACATGTATGCAATCCAGAGAATCCCCGAATACATGCAGTGTTGGGTAGGAACGGAGCTTTCCGTTCCTAGGAACTGGCTCCTTTTTTGAGAAACGGAGGAACGCCTAGGTTCCTTTTTATTTTTGAGGAACGGAAACGGAAACTGGTTCCTTTTTTCATCGGAGGAACGGGAACTGGTTCCTTTTCAAAAGTAACGAACCCAACACTGCATTCATGTCAACAACGCATACCGTAAATTGACTTATGCCGACTATAAGCCAAGCAGAAGCTGTTTGTTCCGATGAGAGATTAGTCTTTTATTTCAACGATAAACTTGTCTGATCTTCCATTACATAACTTAGTAAAATTAAAATGCTGTCTTGTTCATCACATAAGGCACTGGCGGAGTTACTATTTGTTGGTCTCACCGGAACTTTGATATTTAGACAAAATTGTGCTGCCTATCGTTAACTAATAATTAAGCGAGTTTTTAAAGTGAATCTAACTTATCTTTTTCTATGCATTTTATTTTACAACATAATATAATTGATTTCAGGCACCCACTTAATTATTTCGTAAATGCAGGCCATACTGTTGCAAAAAAAAAAAAAAAAAAAAAATGCTGTTGCATCTACGCCATCATTACGCAACCATTCGAAACTTTAGTGCCTTTTACGAGATAATAACATGAAATACCACTTTAAAAAAATAAAAAAATGAATAAAAATGTCAGATATTGTACGACGCGACAAAAAGGTATACGTCAAATAAATCACTTTCAGTCGGCGAAAAACTGGAAGTAAATCCTTCTTGCAAACACAGCTTCTCATCTTTCAAGTCTCGATCCTCTATTTATTCCGGTTTCACAGTATGAAAAACAACTTGAACAATGATAATAAAATATTTTGTATGAATGCAGCATTCTGAAATCTTCTTCATTCAACTAATTCACAATATCAGAATAAATTAGCTACTTAGATTTCACGTATGCCAAGCTTTATGAAGTACAACTACATGTACAAGTAACGTTACATTGTTGCCTGGGATTGATAAATTGACATGGAATCCCAAAATCCACTTACGTGTTTTTTTTTTCTTCCGTAGTTTCCAAAATGGTGAACGAATTAACAAAATGCAGCTTAAAATACATGTATGGGCGTTTTTACATGACAGAAAACAACATCTATACCAGTCCAGAGGTCAAACATGATGACCTCCAAGCACGTGCACATAAGCATTCTCCAAAAGCCAGACATTAATTGATATAACCTTGATTTTAGCTACGATTTCAAGCACTCAAATTCAAGTTTGACGCTTGTACACGGTACACAGTATATTGATTTTCAAAAGCATTCGTCTACGTACGAGAGTACGGTTGCCAACAAACTAAAATATACAAGTACAAGTACATAAGCTTCTCTCGCAAAAAAAAAAAAAAAAAAAAGACAGCCTGCCAAACCGGTGAATGACTGATGGAAAGAAACATCAGAGGTTTGTCATGCTAGCCCCCTATGCAGTCAGCCTTGTTGACGACATTCTCACGCAAACCACATGTATTAAGTTTTCTCGCTGAGAGCATATATTGAATGCCTGGACTCTTAAAATTATAGAGGAAATATGACCAATCACTTAACCCCGGAAGGTTATTTGCGTATACGTGTGTGTGTGTGTGTGTGTGTGTGTGTGTGTGTGCGAGAAACACTAAATCGGCGAAACGACTACGTATAGGCACCTTTTTTTCTCCAATGGCGCTAATTTAAATAGTAAAAGGGGAAAAGGTGCTAATTTTCATTGCTGGTCAAACACGTCTAGCTGTTCTGACGGTCATCACGTATGCTCTTTTAGAGGCTGCCCCGAATGACCACTCGTTACTGGCATTTTCGGCCATTATTTTTTCACTCCTAACGGTCGTTTCTTGAAAATTAGCAACTATAAATTTAACCGCATGAAAGAAAAAGCGATCAAAACAGAAAAAAAAGAAAAAAATTACTCATGCAATTATGAAAACTTTTAAGTGACGCTCGGGATCGTTTTTTTTTTTCTTTCACGGCTGAAGTTTTAATTTGCAAATTACTTCTGCAGCGCCTTCTTTTTTTTTTACTCTTTTGATGCAGCTAACACACAAAACCTTTATTAATTTAATTGAAAAACTACGTCCAGTGTGCTACATTACCGAAACTTTTGGTTGTCATTCCATTTTTTTGGCACACGGTGGTGCCGCGTGCCAGTATTAATATGAAAACCCCTCTTCTTCTAGACGTGACCTTTGGCTAGTGTCATTAACCTCTACAAGCCATTTACCCCTTGCATTTCGCATCACCTGATCGTCTATACAGGTGCAAGAGCGGCGCATCACCGCCATGCCATCCACGCGGTTGCGTCACACACATAAACAAAAAAATGCTACAGAACAGAAGGGAGAAAACATGAGGTTATATCCTCCTCAGATCCTTTAAGGAGCTCGATCAGTTTTTGATTTTGCACTTTTTTTATAGGTGCAACGAAAACATCAGGTCCGAAAAATTATCTTTTGGACATTCAAATTGATGAATGTTTCTGTTTGAAATTCATAATTACAGAAACTGCCGATGCTACATAGCGTGTCTCGTGGGTCCAAGAGCACGCGGGACGGTGTGCGAATATAATATGTCTCCTCTTTCTAAGTCTGTGTAGGCGCTTGCATCAGCGCCCCGTCTCAAGACACTGGATAACCCATCACTACTGTCACCATTGTGTGTTACGTAATAGGAAAAAAATGTTGGAATTGGACGCTTTCCTGTTGCAGTCGTCTTGTAGTTGGTATCCCCTGTCGCAAAAATAACGATAATAAATACGATAACAGAGGAAAGAAAACATGGGGATAACCGGATTTAGTTTTCCTATTACTTTCTGACTGACCGACGAGAGATGCTATCGCTATCTTACCAGGCTGTGTGACTAGCTTGACAAAAAAAATTGTTTCAAGCTGCAAATGAATATCAACAATTCATGATTATCGAAGCAAATCCATTTTATTATTTCCTTTCGAAATGACATCCGCATTGTAATATTCTGTACATACCTGTACATGTATATATTCGTAATAATTTGTAAATATTGATAAAGGACAAATCTATTTCATCACTCGTCGCGAAACTGTAGCGCAACAGCTAGCTTTCGGGTAAGAAAACGCTTTAATTAAAAAAAATGCTATTTCGATCTTCCCGTTGGCGTTGACAAGATGACAATTGACACTGAATGGTTAGAAAATTGTTTCGTATGGATTCTAAGAAAACCAATGATGATAATTTTTATAGACACACGCATTGAAGAATTGCCAAAGATAGCTAGCGTTCGGCGAAACAAAACAAAGCAAGCGTTGTCACTGACATTTTTATCTGGAAAACAATTGCAGTTTTGCAAGCCAAATCAGGTTTCGGACAGCCACACTGAATATCTTGACTTTCAAATGCCATTTTTATTTATTCATTCTAGCAACAATTTTGGGAGCAAAATAGCATCAACACTTTAAGGGACTGAAGCGAAGGTCTAAATTATCTTATAATGTCTAGTATATTAAAAAGTGGTATTTAATTCGCTTGCTTTAAAAATCACTAATTTACAAAATTCCAAGTGCATGTTAAAGATTGTAAGATCTTAAATTAAACGGTCAGTTAGACGTGTTCGACTTTCCACCATTTTAAATTTCTGTTCGCGTCCCGGTAAGGTGCTGCCACCGAGTGTCCGGGATTGGAAATGCTACAAAAATCTAAATTAGTCAAAGGTCGACGTTGTGGTTTAAACTGACAGTTTAAGCGGGTATTGTGCATCCACTTATTCATTGTGAATCATTTGCGAGCATTTAAATAAAATGGAAACAATAGTATGACGCCCTCCAATAATATTCCCAGAATAAATCTATCAAGAATGTGTAGCTGTGTCCGGTACGTACCCCAATAACGCGTCCGCCTAGTATGCATATATTCTAGTACAAGTTCTAAGACCAACCTAAATTATACCTTTGCCTGTTACCCTGTATGCATTACCATACATTATCCAAGCATTGTACGCCTCGCCAGTGTTGGATGCAAATCGCAAAAAAGACAGAAAAAATAGCGACGTTCCAATGTTGATATTTTTTTCTGACCATATAGGACTAGCTCATAGATCTGAATTATGGCCATTCCACATGTTAAGAAGTTCTTATAGTCATGCCGGGCTGCTCAATTTAACCTCCACAGCCCCACATCTAATTCAAACACACATACTTAAAGGAAAGGAAATGCATATTAACCTATTTTCAGTAAATATTTTTTGATTCTTCGTAATTATGGTACTGAAACTTGTATTGGATCGATGGTTCACAAATTGTCCAATGGACAGGTCTGTCCATTAGACAATTTGCGAAGTACAGTCAAATGAAATCAAACATTCACAGTACAATGAACAGTCTACATTCCAATATAAAATCAAACATGCACTTCGACATAGAAATACAAAAAAAAAAAATAAATAAAGAAGCTTTAACATTACATTTGGAAAATTATCGCATATACACAAACATTTTAGCGTATTAATTGAATATTATGTAATACTTGAGACAGGATTTTGTTTCAAGGTGTTGCCTTCAATGGAATATGCTGATACCACTCCCTAATGGAAGCTCAGGGGTGACGCCAGTACCCCAGGCTAACGAATAAACGAAAGCCTGCGCCGGGAATCG
>JAUJYS010005364.1:0-11124 GCA_033995665.1 Melogona broelemanni
CAATATGACTGCATATGAGTAAATTTCTCACCGTGAGAAAACAAAATAACTCTGCCTTATGGCCTAAGTTAAACAATGAGCATCTTCCACGCCCTGCGGTATTTCCGTAACCGCTTACAAAACATTACTAAATTATTAGTTGCCATATGCAAGTTAATAATTAAACCAAAAAACAAAATTGAAATGGCATGAATTTACTAAATAAATTTCGACACACCAGATGCCAAGGTATGACGTTCGCCTTGCACCTTCCAGCTCTCTTGGTCACGTGTTCCAAAGTGCCAACTTTTGCAAAAACCCGTAGAAACATCGTAATTGACACTACACTAATCGCAAAGTTCAATAAAATTCACAATTCTGCACATTATTCAGTTACGCTCAATGATGTTATCCAAACTGTGTCAATCGATGATAGCTGCAACCTTTAAACTCGCATCCCCAAAGTTCGCTCTATTTCTCCTGTGAAATAGTTTGCCAGTCGACCCTTTAACCAACGCGCTAGAAACCACTGCCACACCAACATTGCACCTTCATCCGATAAATTACATTTCTTGCTTTAATGATAATCGCGCACCTGAAATCTGAATTATTACTTTACTCCAATAAATTCCCACTTGATGTATGATGGCCAAGTTAACATCCTAACCCTCAAGTTAAATTCATAAAAGAAATTATAAATGAAAAAAATTACTTGTCTGGCCCTTCTGGGTCTCAGACTACAAATAAATGAATATCTTTACGTGCCACGCGTTTTCCCACAGAAAATTCGACTCATACATGAATAGCGAGAAATAAGGGATGCCTCGCATTCTTAATTCACATAAAGGGCTTGCGCTTTTCCTATTGCACAAAAAATACAAAATTACATTACAAAAAAAATAAAAAAATTAATACTGGCGATTAATTTTATCGCCCGCTCCTTAGGACATGACGCAATGCTGTCCATTACATTACACTTTAAATGATTATTATAACTACAAAGAATTATTAATAATTATTTGATACTAATATTAACATAATTAATTCCCAATTCAATACATTAACACAGTAATTAATATTATCCCTACAAATATTAATTAAAGTTTTGTTCCTTAAGTGAGACCAAAATCGAAACCTTTATGTTTAAATCTGTCCTCCAAACATATGGATCAACATTAGTGAATGACCCGAAATGAATTCACAACAGAATCATTTTTCTCGACTTCCATATCCATTACTATTGAACCCGTCATGTAGCGGTAACTTCATAATTACATTCTAACAGAAACCTAAAAGGCACCCTCGTATCGGAAGGTAATTCTGGTTAATTGAACTACAAAGTAATGGCCCACCTGTGGCCGAATATACGTTACTGGCATCCCTGATGCCTAACGGTAATTTTGATGGTTGAGAACTTGTGGTGATAAAAAAACTCTTTGCACAGAGTACAAGGAAATCAAATCAATACCCTTGTTATTGTGTGGTCCACTGAATAAATAATTCAGCACTATTACGAAAAATTTAGCGTAGTACTTGCCGATTTAATAAATTTAAGGGCCACATATTTCTAACCTGGCAATAACTTTTCTGACTTGTGTCTTTGGTTATCGTGCTACAAGAAATCAAATTCTGGTGACATATGATCCCTAATCACATTTGGGGATAACTTTGTACTAAGTTATAACCCCCGGTTACTATACTTATCCAGCCCGACATGATATGGTGGTTTCCCATTGTCAAGCTAAAGCGTTAAAATGGCTTATACCATCTTGTGAAGAAATGAACAACTACAAGGTTCCATATCCCACCATAGTGGTTTTCAAGACTACACGGGTGAATTAAAAAACGATCCACTCAACCGATTATCACCAATTACGATTTGCGGTAATAAGGCCACACTCGTTCCTGTTAATTAGTGGTAAAATTCTGAAGTGCGATACCTGATCACAAATACCCATCTCTTTGTATCTGTCTGATTTGAGCAGCTTTCTGCTTTTGACCCTCTTGTGGTAATTTGCATTTCCACAAACTTCGCGCCTTTACCCCGGGAATCAAACCCAGGTTTCACAAATCCTTTGACTTTCGAACATGTCTAGCCGATACTCGTTGTTGTCTTTGCACGGATCCTCACTTTTCGCTAATTGATGCCACGAAGCAAAAGAACAATTTTGTTTCACCATTGCAGAAGATGAACCACTGTCTCTTCTGAAGAGTTTGCATTTATGCCGAAAAAAATGTGCTTAGCAAGGCCTGTATACTCGCCACGTGCGATGGCTAGAAACACGTGTTGGTCACCAGCCTAGTTCTGGTTGCATAATTTGACGTGAATGTATAAACCTTAATTCCTGCTAAGGATGCCTTGGTACCAAAAAAAAATTTACAGTACCTATGACTCTCTCACTTAGTCAATGTAAATCGTACGTTACCAACCTGGTTGAATGTTTCTCCTAGCGGCAGTATCCCTTATCCGAAACGCACTGATAAATTCGTAACAGCGATGCGGGTAACATGTGCATGTGAGATGCCTTCCCAAATTGAGGATGATCGATAGTTCGATACCTCGAACACTATCGTTCAGTGTTACTAGTTGATTACTGCCATGACTGAATGCCCATTATTGAGAACTCTTGTTTAATGGATAGTTATGGAAACCAATCGTATGAAAAACATTTCCTGTATAGTGGATTAAGTTGCTACTGAATAAAGAATCCAATGTCGTTACAAAAAATGATTAAATTCCCTTAGCGTATCAGAAGAAGGTGAAGTACCCGCTTTGGCGGACATACTCCTATAGACTCTTGCTACAAGCAGGACTGATCTTGGGACACGTGCCTGAAAATCGTTGCTACGCTACTAGCAACTGGCTAGCGTTATGGCAGCACCGGACATACTCCCATAAATTGTTGGTCTGGGTGGGATCAACACATAAAAACAAACCTTATACCAAAAAATGTACTGGACGAACACCAAAGAAAACTCACACCACAAAATGTACCAAAAATTTTCATACCACAAAATGTAATTACTCATTACAAAATGTACTATCCTAAAATGATTTGTATCTCAAAAAAAATAAAAAACCCTACATAAAAAAAATTACACAACAACAAAAAAAATTAATGTGAATTGTGTGAATTATGTGAATGCACTGTGAAAAAGAAAAATATAGCTCCCGGAGATAAATGTTCATTTCACCGCCGTTAAACACAAAAAATGTTTACCTAAAAAAAATTCGCGCGAAAAACGAATACAAGAAATTAGAGCTCCCTGAGATGAATTTCTATTATATTGAGGCGGCGGAAAAACCCTACATAAAAATTAATGCGAAAATAAAATAATTTAGAGCTCCCTGAGATAAATGTCCGATTTACTGACGCCACAAAAAAACACTAAATAAAACCAATAAATGCTTCCACTATAAGAAATGCAAAACTACACTAACCAATTTGCCCGCTGAACCGCGCCAACTTTGGTTTGTTGGTGGGACTTACATTAACAGAGACAGAGCTCCCAGAGATTTTTCTGCTAACAGCCCAATCACCAACCATAAAATGAACACCCCTTAAAAGATTAAATTAAATTAAAATCCCTAAGTGTATAACTCAAAAACATGTAACCCGTAAGATGTAATTGAAAACATATCCCAGATTTTTGCCCTCATAAAATCGATGACAGCGTAATTGAAAACATGTAACTCGTAAGATGCGATTGAAGACGTATCCCAGATTTTGCCCTCACAAATCGCAAGTGTAACCGAAAACATGTAACCCGTAAATTGCTATTTAAGATTATAACCCAGATTTCTGTCCTCATGAAATCGATGACAGTGTAACTGAAAACATGTAACCCGTAAATTGCTATTTAAGATTATAACCCAGATTTTTCCCCTCATAAAATCGATGACAGTGTAACTGAAAACATGTAACCCGTAAATTGCTATTTAAGATTATAACCCAGATTTTTGCCCTCATAAAATCGATCAATCGTATTCTGAGATCTGGTTTATTGTATAATCACGACAAAAAGACATTCCTTAATTTACTCAATTGTATTCCCAAAATTACAACTTACATCTCTTTATTCCACGCAAAGAGATATAAAACCGCTTACATTCTATTACTTGAAAAGAATGTAAACACTCACTTTCTTTTCCAAACCTTACAATTATAATTATATCGTCTCATCCTCAGTAAAACGATATAATCTGTTTACAATTTATTTACCAAAAACGAAATGTAAACAACCAATTCAACTTAATCTCAACTGCATAAGTCATTTTAAACAAAAAAAAATTCAATTAGAAACCCTTAATTTCTCGTAACTCACAATATCTATGTAAGCACAAATTACGAAGTTTCCCAAAAAACATTTATATAACACTTGAAGATTATGGAGTACAATCGTTCCAAACGATTCTCCCTCATAGGTGCCGTCCTTTATACGACTCCTGCAGTTTTTCTCCAACACTGCTTAGTTGGTGGGTCTTACGTCGCTAAATCAACTTCTGTGATTCCCCGGGCGACTGCCCAATCACCATGAACATGTTAAAAAAATACAATCTATCTCACAAAAATTGGAGTAAATCGTTCCAAACGATTCTCCATCCAAGGTGTCGTCCTTTATACGACTCCCGCAGTTTTTATCCAACACTGCTTAGTTGGTGGGTCTTACGTCGCTAAATCAACTTCTGTGATTCCTCGGGCGACTGCCCAAAAAAAATTCCGAATTAATCATGCAACTTTGAAGATGGCCGAAGGTATTTAAATACACTTAGCGCCATTGCACAAGAAGGACTCGAATCACCACTTGTGTTCAAGAAACAATTTCTTGACACTGGATCTTGAGTACTAAACTGGTCCGGGGTTCTTTCCCAGAAAGATCGAACTGAATGTTCATTATCCCGAAATACTAATTCATTTGAGAGATTAGTTTGCCAGGAAAAACCTGTAACTACTCTTAGCATGGGTTCTTGGCTCATGACTCGAGCGCTGCCCACACCTAAAAGGAACATAAGGAACATCAATACCACAAAGAAAACGAAAGGAATTTTGAAATCTCCTGACTTATGATCCTCCGTGGTTCCTTGTTGCTCAACATTTTTCGTAAATGTCGAAGCTTCCGTGAAATGATCTGTTGTATCATCTCCTTGTGCAAGAGCTTGTGTTGGTCTGTCAGAGTCAATCTCTGTGCTCTCTGGACCATAAACATCGCTATACAAGAATTCCAACACTGATTTCTTGCCTAAACGTCCGCCGAATACGTACTTGTCTAATTGAGCGTAACGGTGAGCTTCTGCTTTAAGCGTAGTACGAATCTGCGGAATATCTTCCCTTAATCTGCGTTGTTGCTCCCAACGCCATTTCCTGCCATCTTTAGCAGGTGTGAAAACTTGCATTGCTGTTTTACGTATATTAAACAATGCATCTATTGTGTAATATTCCCAAGTGTCTGGAAGATATGTGGGTACCACTGCACCCCTTCTGTAAGCTAGTGGTTTAGGAATAGGCACCATGCCCTGCTCTTTCATATTCCTATCATGCTGCTCATCCCAACTAAGAAGCTCCATATTTTCCTCCTGATCCAAACATTGAAATCTATTTTGCAGTGGAATGCCTGAGCTCACAACTTCACAGACCATGTTTTTCTTAACCTTGATCGTATGAGCTCTTTTTGGTCTCTTAACGACCTTCGAAATTCTATCTGGGCTCTGTCCCTGAAGAAGTTTTTCTACTGAGCCGTATGTCTTGCGACATTTTAAATTGCCCCCTTTTGACACTACGTTTACCTTTAATAATGGCTCAGATTTATGAGTCTCATTACATCCTATTCTCTGCCCTTTGCCAGGGATTTTATGTACCTGACTAGCCCTGTGGGGCGTGGTTAAGGTTTCCTGGGCCTGTGGAGCCTTAGGCCTTGTGCCTAATGCCTAATAATTGCCCCCCTTTCCTGCCCCAGATTCTGGTTGCTGAGAACCAGATTTACGTCTAAAATTTTGCCGTTTCTTGACTGGATCAAAAGTTCCACTCAAGGCCAAAAGATTACACTGGACACGCTCAAGATTTTTATCTCTGAGAATCGGCCAACTTGCCTCAATATTTTCGAGGCTACATAACTCTGTCCTGTCTATTTCGCAGGCCGGACTTTCATACCGCTCAATTACTGTTTTGTCTCCTAACCTAAAAATCTCTGTTTTTGATGGTAGGTCGAATGATCCACTCAAAAGCATTAAGCGTTGTTGAACTGGCTCAATAATTTTAGCAATAGCAGCTTGCCTGTATTGCTCAGTTTGGGTATCATCCCTTAGGTGATAAGTCTGTGGTGCCACAGGTTTTTTATCACTTTTGCTACTACTGGTTCCACAATTGTAGATGGAACCTTAGGTTCGGTCACTTTAACCAGCGTGGTGTGACCTTCTCCTAATTTAGAAAACATCTCTGCAAATTTAGACTTTCTAGACTCAGGTTGTGGAAAGGGAGACGCTGCTGGCGTTTCCCACTTCTTGCGAGGTTGCGCCACCTTTCTAGGGGCATTATCACAATTAACATCTGTTTCTTGTCTTAGATTTTCCCCAGTTCCTGTATTACTGTTAACCTGAATTGACTTTGAAGGAGTTTGCGGAATCGTACAGTTCATGGCTGTTTCCGTTTCTGGATATGTTTCATCAATGTCCATACTTCGTGGGTTGAAAATTTTAAACCTTTCAAAACTCTTCTGATACTCGTTCTCAACTTGACGACATTGCCTAAAAGAGATCCAGTTTGAAAATTCCCCCTCGATAGGTTCCTCAACCTCTGTCGTTGGACAAACTAACAGATTAGTTATCTGTGTGAGACATCTCTGAAAATCAGTGTCTGACATTATTACACTATGGGCATCATTTTCCACCCCTATGTTACTCCTCATATACATGTTCTGATTTTCAGCTATATTTTTAACAACCTTGTCATCTGTATCAATGCCTCTATCTATGCGTGGCTGATCTAGGAGTACTCTGGTCTCCTCGTGAAGTTGGTCCATCCAACTCTCTGCTACGGGTTTGTCAGCTTCTAAAAAGTCTGACCTTCATTCATTAATGAATTGTCTGAATGTGGGTTGAAAAACCACCAATTCACCAAGGAATGGTATTTATCTATTTTACTAGGTCCCTGGTTTGGACTCTTACTTTATATTTTAAAGAGGAGGGCAAAGGTACTATTGTGTTAGGGTTATTAACAAGTAAAATGAGCACAAAGCATATCACCTTGGATAACTTGAAAGTCTACTCAAGAAAGAAATTAACAAAATGCAAATTAACTTGTTTGAAATTTAAATGACCTTAATTTATTTAAATAAGTTGAGATTTGATTTTTGGTTTTTTACATGACAAAATATTGGTTTTCAGATATGAAAATGGGAGTACTTTGGATTTCTTTCCAAAAACACACTTTAACCTGTGATCACAGTTAATCCCCACAAAATGACAAATGGAAGTTTTTGATAGCACTGTACAACTAGGCACAGTATTTGGAAGCAAACAAGAAGTGTTTGATTTCTCTGTGTAAAGAATTTACACTCAGATTTTGTGAAATAAAATTTACTTTTCAAAAAGAAAAGGGTTTATCTAATGGCTTGAGCGCGCCAGAGTTTTCCTACCCTACAGCAGACCGAAGTTGACCTCTGTTGACTCCAGGGCTGGAAAGTGCTTCTGCTGATTTCTGTTGGCATCCATTATTCAGAAATCCTGATGAGTGAAATGCCGTGTTCCCAGACTGGCATTTCTGCTCGAGGAAGAAATGGCTGGTGGTGACTCATTCAGCAAAACCCAGGGGATTTTGCGCACGGCACTCACTTTGTAGTTTTAGTCCATTTGAAGAGTTCACATGGGTTCAAAATCCAGGCAGAACTGGGCCGCCACAAGGCCTCCTACACACGGCTGCGTCGACGATAAAAGAATTACCAAAATCGACGTCTGCGCGTACTAGACACTTGTGCTTTGCAAATAAATTTAACTGTTGCAGTATGGAGAGGCCAGGCTGAGAATTTGACTGCCTTCCGACTTCGGTGTACTGTGCTTTTGTTGACAACACCGGAGATACTTCCCGTTTCAGAAACAAGAGAAGACTAATCTGCATTTACTAATTTCTCTCTCTCGGTCGTTGCCCCCGTCCCCTCCACTAGCACGCGCGCCCTCTGTCATTGGCAAGCGGTCTCGCCCATTGGTGTAGGAGTTTCTACCCCCCACACACAATGGTCGAGTCCGCCGACAGCGGCACGCGTTGCCAGCGGAAAGAGACAGGTACGCAACAAGGTAGGTGCAATCAGGAAACGTCCCCGATTGCACCTAACATATATGGCGGTACCCTTACACCTGATGTGGTCGCACCGCAAATGGGTGGGTTCACTCTTGCCCTTGTTATTGCCGCTCTCTTGGCTGCAACAGCTAGATGATGACCCCACACCATTAGTTGTCAATGTATTTGTTCCTGTATAACCGTATGGGTCATTTCGTCATCGTTGTTCGCAACAACCACCTCGCGTGGACGGATCACGGCGGGCACAGATCTAGGAGTTGATGTGGTCACTTTTCCCGTAGTACGAGCTAATTTATTACAGTGTGCCGCCGCCGGGTGACCACTGGATCCAGTGCTTGACCGTTTTGCCACTTTTTGCTCGCCATCGGGGGAGGTGGAGGCAGTTGTTGCTGGATTGGAGTTGGAGTTGGTGGTTATTACATTTAGTCTTGCGATGCTTAGTGCTATCACTTGTGCATAAAGGGTTGGTAATTTGGCTGGTTGAGTCGAATGATTGCCCCCATCATTCTCGATACTGTTTGTCGCATTGACCGATGATGCTGCCAGGAATGTAGTAACTGTTGTCAAATTTGCTGCTATTATATTGCTGGAGTGTGGTGGTGCTATGATTATATCATTTTGAGCCGTCATTGATGTAGTCACTGTGGGAGTAGTCGGAGTATGTACTTGCGAGATATTTGGTGGAACCACCACCTGTGGCTGCGGCACTGGCGCATTCATTCCCTGCGAAACTATATCGGGCTGCTGCTCCCCTCCGTTTACGAACACAACCATCACCGGCACTGACACTGCTGAACTTGTAAAACATACTTGACTCACGTGCAGTACATATTGCAGGAGATAATGCTCATGTGGTATTCCATGGCTTGAGGAAGGTTGATTGACAAAGCCAGGTACCGGAGGCTCATTCCCAGCTGGTGCATGATATGTATTAAATAAACGACCTCCTGGCAAATGTTCCGTTTGCATGTCCAGCAAAGTGGGAACCACTGGGACTTGTATCGCTGGTGGTTGATTGTTCATCACTGGCCATGCGGCACCACCAGTTGGTGGTGGGGCTATCATTCCAAAAAACTGTGGTGGCATTGGTGGTGGAGGTTGAGGTACTGTGGGTCTCAAGCCCTGCGGTGGTGTACTACCCCATTGCCAAAAATTAATTTCTGTTGTTTGAAAAATTTTGTCTTGTTCCTTGCCTTGGACTGATTGTTCAATTAAATCGGTGATGCTTAGGTTTGACCGGTCTGCTGGACTAGTTTGCAACTTGGGTTCTGGTTGTCGTTTTTGCTCCACCGGCGATGAGTTTGGTGGCTGCATATTTTGTGTCATTGGCTGATTGGTAATATAATTGGGAGGATTTAATGTAGAACTAGCCAATGGAACCATAGCATTTAAAAGGTCCTCTTTGAATCCCTGTAATTTGGGGGTCAAATTGTTATGTTGTTTAGGTCGTGTGGCTATATGCTTACTTGTAAGGGTATTTATTTTATTTCCCTCAGTGTATGGGACGCTTGCTCTTGGGTACGAAATAATGCCGATATCGGTTGCACTTGCATTTTCATGGTCGAGGTTCTTAGACAGGTCAGATTTATGTTTGTCTAAACATACTGTATTCATTGTCAGTTCCGCTAGCATTCTAGTAATGGGTTTGATTGTTTTTGTTGGTGATCTAGTTTCCGTGGGACAAATATTTATAGCTTTGTTCGCGCCTTCCATTGAATCTGGTGCCGCCGCACCCGTGTATGAAGCCATTGCATTTATCGTAAATGGTTGAATGTTGCGATCCCCGCCCAGCGTGGAGTCTGCCAGCGGATGGCTGTTTACAATATGCTCCTGCATTGGAACGTATACACTAACTGGATACCGCTGGGTTATACTTTCAACAGCATAACTTTCCCTTTCGGCTCGCAAATGTGGATGTTCTTCGAGTATTGTGCCAATTGGCGTGCATGCTTCACACAGTTGTCCAGTTCGGATTGGAGTACCGGTGTCTCAAAATGACTCGTAACAATTTCCATTTTTTCCTTCCGTGTCGCGTAATATAGTAGCTAGCTTTAAATTATCAGGTGTGTGTGCCACTTTTTTTTTGAATCGCCTGATCACGCGTATTGCCCAAAAAAAATCTGTGGTCCTTATAACTTAAGTTTGGTTGGCCCTTTTCATTCATTGTTTTATTTTTAATAAAGGTATACTCGGATGATAACTTTGGTTCGATCGGTGATCGTATAATATTTGTTGGTTTAGGTTTTTCCTTTTTATACGGGCAACAAGGCTTATCTATACCTGCACAATTTTGCTGACCCTTTTGTAGATATTTATGGTACTCATAATATATTGTTTCCATACGCTTGGCCTCATTAGACTGATGTTCGTCATAAAAGTTGCTAACTTCATCATAAATATTGTCGTCTAATTCGTTCTGATTGTGTAAGTCTTGTAATGCTTGTTGTGTTTGCGCCTTTTTGTGGTTGGGTGATTCTTCTTGTGGAACAAATAGTTTTGTTTCCTTAAGGGTGTTGGGTTCCAATGTGTCATTAATTACACTTTCTATTTCCCATTCTACATCCTTACTCTGACTATCTGGTTGGAATATAGGTGTGGTTGTATCCCGGTTTTCTATTTTGTTAAACATATATTCTTGTATAATGTCAATTCGAAGAATCCTACTTTAGGCAAAATATTCTTTGTTTTTATTTGATCGGGAGTCATTACATTGAACGGTGAAGTGGTGTATTTAGCACTGGGTCTAGCTGTTGGTGTATATGTCGCCCCTGATATATGTCGCCCCTGAGCTTCCATTAGGGAGTCCAGAGCTCAGGGGTGGATCCTGCAGTCTGGCTATTCCAGCTGCATCCCT
>JAUJYS010005365.1:0-11124 GCA_033995665.1 Melogona broelemanni
TAGAGACACGAGGGTGCAGTAGTCCTGTGGTGCACTAGGCGCTACGGTGACTTTAAAAAAAAAAAAAAAAAAAAAACCGGCAATGGCTTTAGAAGAAGGTTTAAGAAGGTTTCTCCGCAAATCACGCACTCCACGAAAGAGGAAATGGATTTCAAAATATTGTTATGAAATATACACTCGCCAGTGGGACTGTCGATGTCGACCACCTTCTTGCCGTCCGCATATATGGCATAGCCGGTGACCTGGGAGCCGTTGGACGTTCCCAAGGGGTTGATCGTGACCGGCAACCACGTGACCAACAGCGTTCCGTCCTGCGGTCCTGGTTCCACTTGAACATCTAGTGGAGGATCCGGAAGCCCTGCTTTGGAAACGTATACAAAAGCAAAGCCCGGTATTATGGCTGTGTTAAGGCAATTTCCAAGTTTCAGGCAAATTGCAGAGTTGCTTTCAGCGGTAATTTTACTAAATTTAAAATTTTTGATGATGTTTTAATTTTCAAACGAAATTGTTGTTTAGTTTGTTAATTTTCGCCTAGAAGTATTTTTTCTTTCCTAAACAAAACTTGTATCCAAGCACAGAATTTTTCAATTGATAGGTTTTTCTCATGTACTAATAGTATTTATTTATCTATTAGGATTGAATCCCCCAATATTTCCAGTAACAAATCATTTTTGTGAGAAAATAGCATGCTTAACGAGAGAGACACTTGCCCTTCGGAAGTGTGCGGAAGTCGACGGACGTCGATGAAGTTTCCATTCGTCCCGTCCCTTTGTCGTCTTGCAAATTCGACTTGGTACTTTTCACTTTGACGGTCACTCGATAAGTTGTGTTTGGCGAAAGGCCTTTCAAGATGAACAAAAGAACGAAGTTTTTCTTGAAAACATTTCTAAACAAATCAGGAATCATCAAAATACGATACACATGTAAACAGTGTATTATAATTTTTGTGGCAACCCTTAATGATGGCTTCCCCGCACAGCGTATGTGCTGGCTGTGTTTGCCCGCTTCTAGTTTCATACATGTGTATGTACACATTTACAGGCATCCCTGAATGCTTGCTTCCCCGCATGACGTCTGTGCTGGCTGTGTTTGCCTTCCCAGTTTTTGGTGATGTCTCTTTGGCGCCCCTGTTTCGAATCTCCGATCAAGCATAGATCCAAGACCATAACGTGGCAGTTTCCACGTCGAATATACGATACACGCCTGTTAATTTTTGTAGTGTCTGGCGCATCGACATATGTTGCTAGAAAATTAAAATATATTCGGTACTGTAGCTTACCAGTTATGGTGTGTCTGTATACGCTCGGCTTCAGCATCCTCACTTCCACGCTGTTCACGCAAACGACGTGCTGGAAATTGCTGTTACTGGGTAGCCAAGATATAACTGCCGAGGTCGACGTAATGTTGCTGGCCCGTACACAACTCGGTGCCACCGGCACACCTGTCAACACGAATGGTTACACGAACTGTTAGTTTTCCTTTTTCAAAAATCTCACAACTTCTGGTGCCGTAACTTATGATGGTAAGTGTCGTAAGATTTATATATTACCTTTTCCAATGATCATTGTACAGGCCGCGTCGACGGACATCCTCCGGTTTGGCGTTACCGATCTAACACTAATGCGATGTGGCTGAAAATATCGACGATAGCGTGTTTTAAGGTTTTACACGATCGCGGCGCTCAAAGGTGGCCGTCAGATTGCGGGACGAATCACGTACATTGATGTGTACAAGTATAACCAAAAACCAACCCTGATTGAATCTACTCCTTCGACGAGAGCTCGCGGTCGTTCGTTGGCCATTACGGTGCTGCGCAGCTGGCCGTCCACGTACACGTTGAAGGCCTCCAGAGCGCCTTGCGTGGCCGTCGGTATCGTCCAGGCGATAAGGATGCTCTTGTGAAACTGTCGCTCCAGGTTGAGGTTGAGAGGCGTGGGCACCAGCGACGAAAAGAATATCTCTGTGGAAAGGTGACAGGGAAATTTTAGTTGGCGGATACCTTTTAAGCGCATGATCAGGTGAGATTGTCGCCATAATTAATTGCGTGTCGGAGATAGTACCATATATATTCGAAGGAATCCAACCCAATTCCGTGCATTAACATACTTGGTTTTTCTATTTTGTTAAAAGATTCCAGTGAAAAAAATTTGGTTTGAAAAAGAGTTGCTTTTTTATCTCCATGATTAGCGATCAGAGTTCACTATTCTCAAAGTTCTGCCATCGGTGGCGGGTCATGCCACCTAAACTTTGGCAATAAAAAGCCTGGTGCCGCATTTGGTCCGTTTCAGCTACTCTTCTCAGGATGTGATACAGTTCTCGTCTGGATGTCGCGCCACCGAGCGCTTCGATAGGCAACACGTCATGTTAAATTTTTTGTGTATATACGCAAATCATTGCTGACGTTTTGATAGACCGCACAATGCTGGCCGAGTTCGACGGCCAAAACCTCAGCGGACATTATACGTTTCAGCTACGTAGATAGTTTTTTATATTTATTTTTCGTTTTTCGAAGAATTCATTATTTTCCGAAGAATTCAGATTTTCAAAAGGTTAACAATATTCTATTGAACAGGAAGCACGACCCGTCTAGCCAAATCGGTATTGCAACCGGCTGAGGTGTGTGTGGTTCCGAGTTCGATTCCCGGCGCAGGCTTACGTATATTCGATCCTGGAGGTACTGGTGAAAATGTGCCCCTCACGCATTGCCATAATAGACGATATCAAGACTAAAAAAAAAAAAAAAAAACTTTTCTTTACCTGGTCCGTCTCCATTGTTTTCGCATAGAAGATCGTCTCCTTCGTCTATGTTGTCCAAATTGGACAGACACAGGACGTCTCCCGGCAGACAGTTTTCTACAACACAGACACGTTTTGGAAAGGCGATCAAAACGGCGTATTGGTCTATTCGTATCGAAATGATTGCTCGCATCTAATTTGCAGCTAATGAGGCGATTTGTCGATCGACTGGCGCGATGCGAGTCGGTGAACAAGTCTTTGGTCTCAGCGAAAATGTGCACCCCATTTGCTTGTGTTTTGTCACAGCAGTGTTTTTGTGTGTGCTTCTCCATTTTTTAATTTTTTCTTTTGATCAGATGTGAAACGATCATGACTATGTTCGTGATAAAAATGATGTGAGAGGTGACTATAAGGCGACTATAGTTTTACAGAGAGGGACTACTTGAGGTGGTGGTGGGGGAAACACTAAACATTGTGGCTTGTGATGCTATGGTCGACAACATAAAACGTACTTTTCCGGTAGGCAGAATGTGGTATTAGCACTGCCGCATGCAAAATGGAAAACAATTCGGTTTACCGATGCAAAGGGTTTCTGAAACGCTAGGACAGCTCTTTTGGTGTTGATCGTCGACTTTGTAGCGAAGCATGCAACTATAAGTATTTATAACTCGAGCCGAAATCAAAGTGACCCCAAGACCAGGAGGTTGACTGTATAGATGCACATCGGAATGTCGTTTCACGGAGGGCATGCGTTCACAAATTATATGGATGCAACTGTTCATGGATATTTTTTCTTCTTTCGTATCGGCATGGTAGCACCACTTGACTGTGGTGAGTCGATTGATATTTGAATCTAGTCAAGGTTTTGTGAAGAGTTATATTTGAATGATCATCCAAGTTCGTGAGGTCTATTGCGGAATCGTTTGTACATGTATTTGTCATTTGATTTGGTGACTGCTGTTTTGAGGGTGCCAATTTCCGATTTCCAAGTTTGTTATTATTCAATAATGGCTTGTTAGGTTATCGAAGAGTTGCATTTTACCAAACAAATGTAGGCTACGTGTATAGAAGGTTGAGATACATATAGAAGAATATAGATAGGGAAATTATGTTAAACAATATAAATTTAAATGAGTAACACAGTGTCACTGATTAATGAAAATGAAAGATTGTTTCAGATTCACATCGTATCCGAAATAGTGTATAGGACATTTACCTATGAGCATCTGTGAGTCGTCCAAGCTGTTCTCCATACTATACTCCAATGGGAAACTACCCATTCCATCGTCATTGTCGGACATTCCGTATAGATAGTTTTGGTGGAAATCCAGTAAGTCTTCCCCTATGATAAAAAGCAGTAGTTTTATTCGCAAATTTCTTTAATGATTTTTTGCTGAAATTGCTTTTAAATTTCTTTATTTTTTCTTTAAACATATTACATTTAAAGTTTGTACAAGTGTACAAGTGCAATAATTTTAAATTTCTTCAATCGAGATAGTGAATTTGTGCTCACAGTTTGAAAGTTTAAAATTCAGACAAACCTGTTAATCGTTCGACAAAGTTGGAGGGAACTAGTCCTCTTCTGCCATTCAAGAGTTGCCCATCAAAAAATCCATCCTAAAAATACAATAACATGTAATCGAGTTTGACAAAAATAAGTTTACCAAATATAAAAATAAGTAAATAATAATAATAGAATAAGATATAAATACAAAAATAAGTAAATGGCCGATGATTATGTTCCATTAATGTTAAATGAATTTTGTAGGTTTCATTTAGCGAGTCATTTTTTTATGCTCTGAACTCACCTCGTCCATTTCTCCCCGCACTAAGACGTAATCTCCCGCGTTCACTGGTAGCTCAGCCTCCGGGTTTTCGTTGGGGGAATGGTGCAGCGGATCGTACGTGTAGCGGGCTATGTGCACGTAGACTTTTCCGAGACCCGGGATGTCCAGAAAACTGTTGGGGTCTTCGTTGTTCAGCATTTGATGGCGAGGGCCATCCAGTCCACCTCGGGTCACTGAAATTTTACGAATACTTGCATAAACGCTTTCATATTTATCCTCAGTCATTTTAAGTACAATTTCAATTGACTATATAAATATCTCATCTATCAGGTAATGGGCATCATGGAATTTAATCAACGGAACGGAAAAGTTCCTTTTCTAGGAACTGGATCCTTTCCTAGGAACTGGTTCTTTTTTTAGTAACTTAGGAATGCCTAGGTTCCTTTTAATTTTTGAGAAACTGTAACGGGAACTGGTTTCTTTTTTCATCGGTGGAACGGAAACTGTAACTAGTTCCTTTTCGACGAACCCAACACTGAATTTAATCTAGCGCAGGTAGAGGTCACAATTAGCTTTAGTAATTCCGTGGTAAGTCCGTTATCAAATATTAGTCTCTTGCTTGCTTAGCAAGGTTTGGCCCCTTGATTTGGTGACACCTACCATCGTGGTGGTCAGCCGACGTGGTGATTATGGTGGGCAACAGGTTAGCGCTGCCGCCCAGCACCGAATTCAGCTGCTCCGTCAGGCTGGTCAGCGCGTTGTGCGATTGGTGCGTGAGGTTAATACTGCTACCCGCGCCCCCGTGGCTGAGGCCGTGACCGAGGGAGCCGCCGAGGGAGCCGCCGAGGGAACCGCCGAGGGAGCCACCGTGAGTGCCACCCGTACTACTGCCGCCCAGCGTCATGGTGGTGGTGGTGGTCGTGCTGGTGGTAGTGCCGGTCGTCGTGCTGGCCGTGGTGACGACGGCGGTGGTCGACGCTGCCACGTTCGTCGTCTGTGAGCTGGACGTGTGGTAGGAGGTGGCCGCGTCGAAACCGGTTTCCGGTTGCACTCTCCGGCTGCTGGTCATGCCGCTACTGGCGCTGCTGGTGCTCATGCTGCTTAAGCTGGTATTGCCGATACCGCCACTCATACCTACGGGACAGAACGTTGAATTAGTTTAGCGATCTGTTGTGGACACAATGGTGCCGCTTTGGAAAGGTTTTTTCTTATTTTCTGGTGTCAGAGCCACGCATATGCGGATCCGTTCTGCAGAGCTTATTGCATATCATCATCTCCAGCGTTGTGTAGGTACGGAACGAGAAAGTGCCTTTCCTAGGAACTGGTTCCTTCTTTGAGAAACTTAAAATCGCCTAGATTTCTTTTAATTTTTAGGGAACTGGAACGGGAATTGTTTCTTTTAATTTTTGAGGAACTGGAACGGGAATTGTTTCTTTAAATTTTTGAGGAACTGGAACGGGAATTGTTTCTTTTAATTTTTGAGGAACTGGAACGGGAATTGGTTCCTTAGTTTGGGAAACTAGAACTGTTTCCTTATTTTGAGGAACTAACTGGAACGGGGTTATTTTTTGTGCAAAGGGTATCTTCAACTTCTTACGAGTACAACTAATTAATATTTTGCCTGAATGGTCATGCGCTTATTGGCCAAATGCCGATCTATGAACAATGATTGGTGGTATTGGCTGCCGTTTTTCAGTTTTTTTGAGTGACCGACAACTTCATTATAGTTTTCCGGATCTAAGGTTGAGCGAACAGCGAGATTATCTTACCTATTGATGCTCTCGTTCGATCCAACTCTGCGAGGATTTTGTTGTCCTGCTCTAGTTTGGCCATGATTCTATCGATCTCACTGACTGTGTCCGAGGGCACATTCTTAGGGGTGGGAGTGTTTCTGGTCGGTAGACTGGATTCGTGTGACCTCTCCGTCCTCGCGGAACTCGTGAATGTTGTGTGACCTGCGTGCAGAAATTTACGTTACTTTTGCAAATTGATGTAAGGGAAAATATTCCCGGACAACTAGACAAATGAATGTGAAGATATGCCCCCATTAGATATTCTCCATCATTAATCCCTGGGCTCACGAAGCAAAAGTCTAATCCATTTTGACGTGGCGGTTTTCCTATTCATTTATGCGGTAAGATCTGAAATACTTACTTGCTAAATCTGATGAAATGGTATTTGAGTTATCGAATCTGTCGTATCCATTTGATAAAAGATCGGTGTCCTGTAAAACAAATTAAAAAAAAAATTCAATATCCAGTTCACCGATTTAAACTAGTTTTTTAAAACGGAAGCGGAAATGAATGAAAGTCGTATAATATTAAATTAAACTCTTTGATGATGATCATGCTACATTTAATTTACCTGCACGGCCGTGGCGAAATAGGTTTAAAATTGAACACAATTTTGTACAAGTGTTGTTGTATGCGAGAGTGGTCATCTCGACAATGACGACTTCAATTTCAAAACAGAAATTAAATGTTTCAATTTTAGAATCGTACCTTTGAAAATCGTTGCGCCTCCTTTTTGGTATGCGTCCTCTTCATGGTGTCCATCTCCAGCATGATTTCTTCGTGGCGCACGTTTTGTAATTCACATTTCTTTTCCAACTCCCGCAACTTCGACTGCAAATGCAAGAAAAAATTCGAAATGAGCCCATTGACGGGCTTGTTGGAACAACTTTAGTCTGAATGAATGCAGACTTCGCTAGTCAGATTCTTCGTCCAATCTTACAATTTTTTAGACTCCGCCACAAAAAAAGAAAATCTTTTCCATTCGTGTGTGTTCAAAAGGCGAACACTTAGCTCTGATAAGGGAACATCAGTAAGAAAAACGGTCTGGGTTCCTAATTGCAATTTGGCAAGATCCGTTTTTTCAATTCCCAAAAAGTAAAACGAGCTCATTATTTTGTCTGACGAACTCTCTTATGTAATAGTATGGTTTTCGGCTATTCACTCTGGTATCGATGGACAATTCCATATAATCAATCATTGGTTGGAATAGGTCCTAGTTGAGTTACCCATCTGCGTTTCTTCTAATCTTTTTTAAGAAGCGCGAATCATTAACTGTAATCATCTCGTACGTACGGTACGGAAAAGTTCACTATTCTGTCATTACGGAATGGACGATCTTATATTCTGGGGGGGGGGTCATTGAATCATTGAACACAATACAGTCGCGCAGAGGACAATAAGCCAGTAGATGACAACATGCTAGACACGTCTCACTCACTATCGGCCATTTTAATCTTGCCGCCTCTCGTTAGGAGCCGGTAGGCGCTTGTCTGGATAATTGCTTCCGGAGTGGCATAACGAATGACTGTTTGAGTCGTGATAATTTTATGATTGCATTAACCCAATTATTTCGATGCAGATTGGATGAACTGGTTCTATAATTAGAAGTGATGAGCAATCCATCCTTTACCCGTGCTTTGTTACGGTCTGAATATCATAGCCTCTTAACGCCTGATTTATCATTCTGTTTTCCAGTCTGAATTTCGAATTATGAATAATTTTTTTCAGTTCGTTGTTTTGGATAACTAACCGAACGAATAAATGATGACTTCTTTGAAGCAAGTCATATTTGCCATGTTGACCATATGGACCATGTTGCAAGATTTGCATTGACATTGCTTTTTTGGTTTAGGTTCTCACTCAAGCTCAAATAGAAAAATCTTATTAATTGGAATGAAATTGATCACACGTCTTAGCATGACCATCCTTTTAAATTGCCATCAAATGATGAAACACACGTACGGTTGTATGACGTCAACAATTTCTTTTGTCGTCACAAAATGGCGTGTTTATTTTTGTTTTTGCGGAAAATGATTGCGTAAAATTGAAAAAAATAGAACAAGATAGAAGAAAAAAAAGGTTTTGTGTAATTGAGTAAAATGATTCAATGATACTGTTTTGTGTGAAATGTTACATTTCAGTGGCAAACAATTTTTTACGAAATTTCCTGGTAAAACCCAGATGCTGGGTGAATGGATGAAGATGCCTTTCTGAAAATTTCGATGAATGCTAAAAACTGCGGCTCTCTCTTTTCAACAGTTAGCACTTTCTTTCCAAAAAATAAAAAATAAAAATTGTTGAAAAGAAAGTGAAAAGGAGTGGGGCGCGTAGTTTTCGGCCTTCCGCCTCCAGGATAGCGAACAACAGCGCCAAATTCATCGAATGTTGTAGAAATGTAACTTGAAACTATCTAGCTTTCAGTCTTTACCAGGAAATTTGGCCAGAAATTCTTTGACAATGAAATGCCTCGTTTTACGCAAAAAAACATCTTTCGGTGCACTTGTCTTTACTGCACATCATTTTGGAACGCCAAAATAAATTGATGACGTCACAACCGCACGTGTGTTTGATGGCAATTCAAAAGGGAAGGTCCTGCCATAACGTGTGATGAATTTCGTTCAATTTAGTAAATGTTTCCAAATTTTAGTGTAATTTTAAAATCACCTCTTTTTTTCTCATATAATACTTTATATGGCGAACAACTTCAGCGGCTTCACCATGTGAATGGTTTCTAATGCTCGAAGCCTGAGGAATCTTTCATATAGAAGATAGGATTGCACGATGCTGATTAATCAATCATAATATGCAATACAGTATTCGAATCTCAAAGTCCATTGTCACTGTTTGGCGAAACCAAAATTGTTTATCTACATTTTGCAATGAGGAAATAACTAGGACGTTTATGCTTTCTTATCGGTCTGCTTTTGTCAGCGCCACTTATGAAATATGTTTTCCATTTGGTTTCATTTGGGTGTGTAGCCCAGCGCACACTTGTCAATTCGTGTCGAAAATTAGGTCAAAATGTTGACATGTTCTCGTTTGATAATTCGTTGGGAAACACATGTAGTGTCGCAATTTTCTATTCGGTTTTGCTATCTGCTAAGCAGTTCCCGATTATTTGATGGAATTGAAACGTCAGTGTTTTCGATATCTTCAGGAAAATCTAATATATATAAGAAATTATAATTTTCCTCAATCTGTTAGGTTTTCATGTTTCAAACGATCAGTGACGCATTGTCTAATTGCTATTGTGTGGCATTAATTACACCTACACGTAACATCGTTTAACGATTTTGCTGGGTGACATTTTCCTTTCTAAAAGTGACATTCATATTTTAGTATTAAGTGGCTAAGATTATTTGACCAACTCAAAATAAAGTTGCAGCTCTGTTCCATTTTGTAAACAGGCTTTCAGCTGCAATGTAAGGTCGTTGAACCCCATTGCACTTGTATGTGGCGGCAGACCAAAAAAATAACCAATAGCATAATGGAATTCTTTTTAAGAAAAATAGCTCGTTATTGTGAGATTTTTCGACCAGCACCGGCAAAATTGAATTCTCAATGTTTTTGTCACTTTTTTTTTGTTATCCACTGTTGATAATGGGAGTTCAACGTGTGAAACGGTTAGCCACAAACTTCCTGGAAATTCTGTTTTCCAACTGTAGGCGAGGTCATCGAAGCGTTATTCGTTTCATATATATATTTTTTGTCAAGTCACAGGATAGTCTTTTTTATGCCAAAACCTGAATTTTTATAGCTTGTCGGTTAAAAATGTAGGCCGCCCAATTTATAAACACTTAACGGATAAATGTGGAAAACCGCAATAATCGTGGATTGGTTACGTAAATTATTACCGAAAATCAGATTTCCTTACTAAATTTGCGTAATGACCTAATTTCCCTATTATGGGTAATGAAGTCCAGTATTTGTATGTGCATGAATTTGTCACGCCCTCAGTGATATCCGATATAGGGTATCTGAGATTTATTACAATTTTTTTTCGAACG
The DNA here is from genome assembly GCA_033995665.1 of Melogona broelemanni. Lineage (NCBI taxonomy): Eukaryota > Metazoa > Arthropoda > Diplopoda > Chordeumatida > Chordeumatidae > Melogona > Melogona broelemanni. Next base: position 10,324 of record JAUJYS010005365.1, read on the forward strand.
TTGGTATTGGTGCGTTTTTTTTCTTCTTCTTCTGGCGTAACGTTTCTAATAACACATTTGTTATGCAGTTATAATATTAAAGCGTTTTCATCCCCAATTAATATACAACCGTTTAATGTTATGTTAATGATAAATTGTGACCCAATTTTAAGAGATACACGTAGAACCGTGAGTTTTTACACTTTGTGAACACTGGCTTGGTATGTAATTGTGTTAGCGCCTGTCACAAAATATAAATTCCAAGAATTACATTGCGAAACTGGTGATTTTTTTTACGTTGATATCTAATATATTGAGCCAAATTTGGAACAATTCCAATATTCTATAAAAGGAATTGTACCTGTAATTTGCCTGGTTTTTATTCAAAATTGTTTTGTGCGTTGATAACGTGTTGTGCTTGCGTTGTGATTGCGTTGTGATCGCTAAGAGGTGCTAAGAGGCTCTACATTATGAAGGCATGTAGGCGTCGCCATCGAAACAAGTGATTTTTTTCTCTTTATGGTGTGGACGACTGTTGGTCAATTGACGATTGACATGGCACCCACGATTTCATATCATTTTGCAGTACGTACACTGTGTATAGGGTGGGCACAAAAGGATACCCCAAAATCATAATAACATATCTTCGCGAAAGGTTGAAGAATTGTCTTGAAACTTGGCATGGGTGTTGATCAACACCTTATTTTAAATTTATTTGCACAACAATGCCACTGAAACATTTTCTGCTATTAGGGGCGCTCAGTGTCCGATTTACCAAAAAAAAAGCGGGGGGTCAGCCGAGTCTAATTAAAAGGGGTGGGG
>JAUJYS010005366.1:0-11123 GCA_033995665.1 Melogona broelemanni
TAGTCATACATATGCATAAATATGGGGCGGGCGCGTTGAGGACTTTATCATTCAGCCATTACCTCACACTTATGTCGCCGCGTTTCGACGGCGACTGAAGTGCGTTGGGCGTGGTAGGAGGATGGTGGGGGAAGGGGGGGGCGGACTGGGGTGGTTGGCCGCAGTGGAAAATCAAGGATAGGAGGGCGGGTGGCAGTTATGGGTGCGTTGGTGGTGGTGGGGGATGAACGGGTGAAATTTATCGTTGGGAGTCCATATGCGCTGTAGAGTTTCACGATTTTCATCTGGGAAAGGGGGGTGCCTATATACATTGTGCAGAAACTGGGAAGGTGCGTCGTGAAAGTCGTTCCTCCCACCCTCGCTTCCCCCTCGGGCGCGCAGCACTTAAGGGCGCGCACATGTGTGAAATCGTGGCGTATTTCGTTACGCGAGTTGCAGGAGCTAATATGTCTGAGCCGGAGGTAGGAAGAGCGCGCGAGTTAGGTGTGGGGAAAAAGAGGTGAAGAATAAATGGTGAAGCCAGAATGATGGCGATGGAAAAGGTCGATTGAAAGAAGGGAAACGATATACGCTCGCATAAAACAACAAATTCAGAAATTACATTTTTGTTAAAGAAACAAATTTGGCATTGAAAATAGGAGAGAATTTTCAAAGTTATTTTTTTCGAAAAACGTCAATTTTAATAGTATTTTCAAGCATTTATCCTATCAGATATTTTGGTTTGATTCATATCCCCCTGCAAGTGGTGCCACGCATCTCGTGACTTTGCCCCACGAGTTAGTTACTCCACTGACTGAGCCAACGTCGCTTAGAATCAGAACCCTATTCGACTCCCGTCCCACCGCACGAAGGAAATGGAGAATGACAGGCCTTCGCCTTCCCTAATTTGCATTAATGTATTTATAACAAAACCTCTCACATTCGATTAACCCTTCCCCGCTCGCTTCCTTCGTTCCCATTTTGACGTCCCTTCACCACCCACCCCCAACTCCGCGTCGCTGCGACTTCGCCTCATTGCGTGCGATTGGTCACTTTTTTGCCACCTCACATGGCCAGCTATAGAAAGATCCAATCGTGGTCGACCACCAACAATTGAATAATTACGGTTGCTCATACGCGGATAGTGAAATTTAAATTGCATCACAGATTAGTCCGCACAACCGCACGTGACAATTCACATTTTTTTTTTCAAGACCGGGCATCACGGCGGCGTCGACTTGTGATTCGATAAATTGCGCGCATTATAGCTCACACAGACCACATGTCAACAACATCATCGGCGCGTAATGGCAATACTGCCATAATTCGACATCTTCGAGCTCCAGTGGCTGTTAATTTAAAAGTCGCGTAGCTTGTAATTTGGAAGAGTTGGTCCACCGGTTACGTCAACGATGCAAACACTTGACGAAATGTTAAAATAAAAAAGCTGATTTTCAGCCAAAATAGTTTTGGAGAGGAAATAGATTTGGAACGCCACTAATAAGCACGTCGGTTTGAAAGCTCAAGTTGGATCGTCAAGAAAATTTTATGCGAAAGAATTACGCGATTAAATTATCTTTTAAAGCACCCCAACACAATAAAAAGTAAATCTTTGAATATACTGTATAATTTTTTTAAATATTATGGTAAGCATGGAATTCCGATTAAAATGAACAATAAAAAACAACATAAAAATTATACAGGTAATATGGTACATTTTGCAGTGCAGGCCGTAGCGGATCGTCACAGCACGCGAATAATTTACATCACAAAAATCGCATTTAGCCTTAAATCTCCCCAAAAAGCCACGGAATTAACGAGAAATGGAGAACAGCTTGTTTATTAGCCGGATTTTCGCCCCGTTTTCCACCAAAATCCAGCACGCGAGAGAGAAAGCGGGAACGTGGCTCAAAGTCAATTACACAAATTTCTATACAACCATTGTAGTTGTCGCTGCAAGCCGACGCTGCCGCGGCGTCGTTAAAAAATAAAAATACCACCTTGTTCAGCTGTTGCCGAGAGCCTCGACGCACACACGCGCCCCAATAATATGTCCAGAACCCCGTTAATCTAAATAACGCCGGTTCCCCCCACACCACCACCAACAACAACGCCTACACGGGGCGGCGGAACACAGCGAGAGAGATTCAAAAGCTTGCACGACGACATAAACGAGGCGACTAATTCGTAATTCCTTAATCAAACGTTGGCAGCGGTTTATTATTAATTTATCTAAATTTATCCCGCGCGCCACCGAGATATCGAGCTTTCGAATTTCCACCCACCTCTCTCTCACTCCCAACAACACCGCATACGAGCGTTAACGAGAACAGAGATTGAGGTATTTTCACTTGGCCATTGTTTGGCCACAAATTCTAGTGAAACTTCCGCGATATGCATTTCATATACACAGCGAGTTATGCGGTCCCCTACGGTGGAAACATGGGCGGGTTGGAACACGAAAGAGGATGACGCAATCGTCGTTGCGACAGATACGAGCTATGGTTCCACCGAGGTGCTTCTTCCAACCCGTAAATATATAAATAAAAGATTGCGTGCAACTGAACGGGCGCGGTGAAAAAATGAATTAGCAAGCCAAGCCGGCTTGCTGGCATCACCCCCCCCCCCCCCCATCCCCTTCTCCGTCGCATCGTTCTGGCTGGCGTTCCAGCTTTCCATAGGCATTCGTGTTTGAAGCAGGCATTCGAACACAATGGCATTAAACCGCGCCACATCTCAGGATTACGATATATACCAATACATGGTGTATGCAACCCCCTCTACAATAAAGAGCCTTGCGAATGTGCGTAAATTATATCTGTTCCTACCGAGAACAGCAAAAGGCCTGGTTATATCGTCAATAAACGAATTGGTTGCTTGTCAAAGATCAACCTTAAAATTAATTAAGTGTTATTTCAGATTCCTTTGGACACACGATTTTGATTTTTGATCGAGTCATCAAGCAGTCAGTTTATCCAGTAAATATTTTGCATTTTATTAAACAGCATTTTATTCGCATATCGTCTGCTGAAATTTGTAAAATAATAATTATAAAAACTTTTTTATTTTTTCATCATCCATATTTCGTAATATGGATAATTCTAAATAAATATTACGATTTTCTTGTAACACGTGTTGAGTCTGTTGAACCCATATACGACTATGAAGCATAATTTATTTAGCTTTGCTAAAATTCACAAGTAAACATAATTTTACACACTGAACAGAAAATCCAGATCTGCGTTTTCATCGAAAGTAGCATTACCATCTATGTTCTTTTTTCCCGCATGCCAATTTTCAGTATTACCACGTATTGCCAATGTATTAAAGTACTTCGCGTTTGGCTAAAAGAAATTCTAATTAGAACCAAGTAATTAGTATTCGCGCGCAGTGATAAGGATTAGGTCGCATTTCCTAACATATTTTCTCATTAGAAAACGGCTGTCATTACATTGTGGTTCCTTTACGTTCGCTGCATTTCGGTAGTCTAAGCAATAGCTCCATCTTACAGATTAATAGAATAACATTTCTCGATACTTTCCAATAGTCAACGTTTCTACCCATACTCATCCATTTCTATCCATACCCATTTGAAAATATTGAACATGTACTTATAAGTTAATTAGTTCAGGGACAATGTCCCGCTTAAAAAACAACCCTGCAACTTGGATTCGGGGTTCGAAACCCTAACAGTGGATATGACGATATTCATTAAATCAACTGGGAAGAACAGATAACGGTTTTAGTCCAACATTGGTAAACAAAAACTTCGCAGCTATCTGGATGTTAATCTAGCCAACACCCAAAAATCGACAATTTTGCATCCGTGTGTAAAAATACGAACGTCTTTTTTTACCCCCACCCCGCTCGTCAATTTCGCGCGACTCATTTTATGTGTGCCCGGAACACAAAGTCAACACACATACGCACAGGTGACGATACAAACACACACCCCAACCCCAGGCCCCATAAAACTGTAAACCTGTCATTAACCGTTTCCGAATGGCGCATCGTCGTTAACACCTGCATTACTTTATTCGAAATTGCGAGCGCCGTTAAATAAAATAAAATATATAAAAAAAAAACTGCTGACGCCACGGGGGACTACGACGAACGACGACGACGTACGTGTTTATCGAACTCCCGTTTACGATGTTTAGCTATAACTATTTACTACCTAGAGAGACTCGGGGTCGGACATAAAAATTACGCGTCGGATTTTAGGCAATAATTATGTTTCTCGTACGAGATCCGCCGGGGACCCGAGCTCGCACCTGGGGTAAAACGGATAAACGATCGGGAAAGACTGATCGCGGTTGGTCGTGGTTCTAAGAAGGATGAATTGCTTACGCTGGGGTAAACGATAAACGTCGTGAGAATCGTACCGCGCACCACACATCGCCCCGTTGTGATTCGATTTTACATCACAGTGGTGGATTGACTTTTGCCGGGACGGCGATCTTAAACCCAAGGAGAGATCAGGGAAACGGTCTGACGTTATTTTAGAGTTGCAAGAAGCAGAGTGCATCAATAATCAAATTAGAAAAGATGGGGGTTGTACAGGAGATGGGATATCACAAATGAAACAATTTACTTTTTTGGAATCGCAAGTAACTTGTAATAAAAACATTGAAATTTCATATGTAATATTAATTAATCAAATCTTCATTTCTCTTTTCTTTTCATTTCTCTTTGATCAGTCGACGTGAATAACAATGGTTTTCTTATCAACTCCAATCCGTTGGAAGTTTAAAAATAAATATGCCTCCTGAACAAATAATTATTTAACAAGTAACTGCAAAAAACTTCGTTTTTCTGATAAAAACTTTCATTTTTGAAATGCTCATCTAAATAGAAAGTTTTTAATAATAAAAACCAGAATTTTACAACAAAATTCATAGGAATGGATGCGAAAAGCTCTTGCAAACTCATGCAAGCTCATGAAAGCTCATTAATGTCAAAAGCTCATGCAAGCACATGAAAACTCATTAATGCCAAAAACTCATGCAAGCTCATTCATGAAAGTTCATTAATGCCAAAAGCTCATGCAAGCTCATGAAAACTCATGTATGCCAAAAGCTGATGAATGACATGGCAACCTAACTTTTCAATTAAACTTTTCATAAAAGCTTTAAAACTAAATTCTTGTGGCCATTTGTAATGGACGTTTTGTCATATCCTTTGCCAATCGCTTTCAACTAAAATAATTAATATTTTTTTTCCAGAATTCGAAGAACACCATGAAATTTTGATAGATTTAAATGTTCCGCGAGCATTCAACTCATCTTAATAGAAAGTTTTTTAAAAATACGTTTGTCAAAGATAGTTTTGAAAGTTACTGGTGTGCTCATTTTGTCACGCGTTTGCAGAAAGGATGCGAATCCCCGCTGCAACTAACCCGAACGCAGACAAACACATTCGAGCAGAGAAAAAAAGGAGAAGAAGGATGATGATGGGTCGATGCGAGACAACGCTCCATGACTCCATCTAGGAGCACCCAACGCCACGCTCACCAACCACGATCTACGATTACCTGTTGAATTTACGAGCCGTTTATCAACGGCACACTTGAGTATTTTTTCCAATAAAAATAATAGTTTGTGTATTTAGAAGTCGGCTTCGTCCGTAGGAAGCCGTTAAATTGGAAACGAGGTCTTGCTAACACAAGCCAGATGTTCACCCGCTTCGCAGCCAACGCCTACTGTGACTATTCGCGGACAAGACACGGTATCTCAGCCACTAAGGTCTTCTCGGCTTACGAGACACAAAAAATGACGCATTTAATTTGCCACCGTACTCAAATATTATTTTAAATTCCTTTTTTTTAATCCAAATAATAAATCAAACAATGATGAATAAGCAATAAAGTCGATAAAAAAAGACTCAATAACGTTTAGCGATAAAATAACTCAATTGTCTTAACTCTGGGCAAATTAACAGAAACTAAGTTTAAAAATTATACAATTAGAAATTAGAAATGCAGATGGGCATACACATACGTAAATGTGCACACATGCAAATTAGATCAGAAACCGTAACATCGACATTATCAAAGCCGGCGACGAATCTAGATCAAATGTTATTAGACCTCAGGGGCGTTACGCAATCGAGTTTACCACGGGCTTCACTAATGCGCGCCGCCTTAATGCTGCAATGAAAGCACGACGCGAGACCGCAGAAACCTGTGGCAGAGATTCGACTACTCAACGACAATATGGGCCCGCAAGAGGATGAACTTTAAGGGGAAATCTAACAGATGCGAAGTGCCAAACGACTTTCACTATCTCGTCTATGCTACGGTAAAATATGTTTTTGGAACCCGAGCGAGGCAGAACAGACTGATAAGCACCGTTGGTCTCTCAAGTCGGCTTTCACACGCCTTGTCTTGCCGCGTGGGGCGTCTCCAGTTTCAAAAAAGTTTCACCGTCGCGTTTTGCGAAAATCCATCCGAGCTAGCCGACTACGTTCGCGCATTTGTTGCCTGCTGTTGTCTGTTTTCCTCGTCCCTCCAAAGAGCAAATAAAAGATTAATTGCAACTGTTGCTCGAAGTAAAACGAAAATTTGTTTATAAAAGCGTAAATTTCGCGGGGAAAAAATAAGTGGCTTGCTGCACGACTCATTTCAAATAAAAACGTCTGCTTTAGGAAATTGCCGGCATGGGTTAACGCATATTGCGATGATAAAAACTTTTAAGATGCTTTGGATTTAATATGACACGCATTTTTTAATTGTTCAGTACACTCAATTGACCAATAATTTTTCAATTAGACAATTTGTCAGTCTTTTTTATACGTCTATACTATAATTAAAAGAGGCGAGTGTCTGCGTGTGTAACAAAAATCTACTAATACCGGTGTATCCCGGTTGAAGGCCTAGATTTCCAATTTGTTTAATAAATTTCCTCCCACTTATCCCGGGCGAAGCGTGGCTCTTTTTCTAAGAAACAATACAGAGTACTGTTCAACAAATTTCTAATCAACACAATATACTGTGTATTTACAAAAAACTGATGTTATAGCCAACAGAATATTTCTGAGGGAATTATTTTGCCCTGACGCTGCATTACCAGACAATCCAGCAACAAAACAACTTCAACTCGTAGTGACTGGCTCTCAGATTTCTCCCAGCTCGCTCGCCCATTTCCCCAGTAAGCCAACCAGGTGGGTTTGTTTGCTTTGACGGCCACGGGCGCTGTGGGGGCGCCGGCGAGGGGAATAAGTCTGGGGCAGACCTCCTCGCTTGGGAGGGTGGAGGGAGAAGAGCTAAGCCATGAAGTGCTCGCACGTGCAGAAGAAGGGTGGGATGAGATGTTTTGTGGGTGGATGAAAGGAGAGGAAGTTGGACAGAGGCGCGGTCGCCATGGCAACAGGCAGTGGACATGGCGAGTCCCGTGCAATGGCACAACCGATTCCTAGAAAGTGAGCAACGTGGACCCAGTTTAGATGCTGTGAACAAAGAGTTGTGTGGGATAGATGTCACAGCGGCAATACAGTAAATGTAAGACCAACAAGACTGGTTCAATTCTTAGCAGATTAAACGACCAATTCCGTTTGGAAATAACTAGAATCCGTCTCTAACCATCCATCTCTTTGCGTGATGGCCAGAGGTAGACCAAAGCCGATTGGAAAATCCAGTAAACAGTGCCAACAAAAATCGAAGTCGAGATCGTGAACGCATTGTAGCGATCCTTTGTCTCTGCATTCTCCGAATTCGGATGTCGACGACCTCGGACAAGAAATCGCTAGACAAATACATTTACAGCGTGTATTCGGGAACAAATTTTTTCGATTTTCCGAGAATAAGAGAATAAAAAACGACATCGATAAAAGTACATCGAAAATCTTTTTTGTTTTTTAAATTAAAGTTACAAGGGAGTTTTCCCACAAAATTGCATCTGATCGAATAATAGTAAGTATCGTATATTTAATATCATACAATCGTCGAGCAGCATCACTGATCGACGTGATAGTCGGCTTACCCCATTTCATGCGCCACACTTTATACAGATAGTCAGTCACTTACCTAGAAATATAAAAATAAACAGCCAATATTAGATGAGGGAAGCGATTAAGAATACAATTTCATTATACATTTGCATCGACAACATTTTTCAACGATAAACAACAACAAAAATCAAACTCGTTTAACCCGAAATTGACTAAACTATACCAGACTTTCAGATTTTAGTCCGGATCAAGGTTGAATTAATTGATATTTGAATGCAATAGTTTTCCTGTAGACAAGTAAAGGCATTATTCAGAATAATAGACGAAACACATAGTGTAGCTCTTGATGTCCTAGAAAAATCTGGTACATGAGCAGACTGTAAAAATATTGAATCATATTGAATCTGTTCCTCGCCGTAACTCGGCACACAGCGTTTCAACCATTTCCCGATAGGTGGCAACGAGTTTATATTGGAAAGACTCTACGCCAACTGGCAGTTACATGGAAACAGACTTCAGGCTGTAGTGCCGTCTGACGACTATTCATCTCTGCAGAAACTATATGGCGCATATTAAAAAAAAAAAAGTATCTATTGCTGGAATATTGCTGGATACAGACTGTAGTCCGTATCCAAAGCCAAACGGGTTATTCAGATACAGAAAAATACCCAGACGTTACAGTTCACGTCGCCGAGAATTTCAATATCTTTCATAGCGTTGGCAAGGCAAGCCGACAACGGCAGCACCGCCTATCATCGAGCTCGTACTTCACAAAATTCGCGAATTTCTCGCCACGATTTGACGACGTGCTCACGAAAAGATGAAGCAGGCCGAAGCCGACGCGCGACGTCGTACGGTGCGCACCAGCAGTGTAAATGCGGGGCGCGGGGCAAATGCGTGCGCGAAGTCGAGGCATGCGCGAAAAACATTATACCTTAAAATATATTTATAACGACGTTTTACCGCCTCGCCGCCACAGGGGCAGAGAATGCAAGGTGACGACGAGATTTCGAATGCCTTTCGCGAGCGGCTTTGATGGATGTCCCGTTGAAAGCGGCATCGGCGCGGGCCAGCACTATAACCGCGCCAGCGTCGCTTAAGCAATTCGGTGGTCCTCCTCCCCCCCCGCACCCCACGGATCTGCGGGTAGGCTCGCAGATCCGGGATCACCCCCTTCCTCCACCCGTCCCTATTAACTGCTTGCGTAAGAGTCGGAGGCTGGGTACCGCCTGCGATACGCTTGGTACCTGGTGTCACCACTGTGGCTCTCTTAAGTCGCCAGGATGGCTCATTGGAACTGGTCCAGCGTGATAAGTGTTCCTGGTATCTTTAGACAGACGATAGACTATTGGATTCAGTATCGATTCAGTATTTCATATGAAATGTGGCGACCCAACAAACCTACAATTATGCTATAGATTTCGTAAGACGAAAGCAATTGCGTCACGAAAACAGCTTCATGCAACTCTTAGGTTAGGCAATTCAATTGAAAGGCGAGACCAAAATTTTGGTATTGCTTTTTTAGCCAGGTGTTAAGAAAGAGCTCGTGACATTTCGAGGAAGAAGAAATTCTGCAAGATGTTACGGGGAAAAAAAAAAAAAAAAAAAGAAGACTAAAAACGCAAACCCGAAGAGACGGACATGTCATTCGTGCAAGTCGCTGAAACTTAAGCTCACCAAAAGAGAGCGCTCACCAGACTCCTGTTGATGGCGAGCCAGTCAGCTAATTCCGTCGAAACTGAAATTACTGTCAACACCTTGCCCATATGACACCCGAGAAATTTTTCAATTCGAGATGCAACGTCGACTTGAATATCTCGAGATGGCAAAGAAAAAAATGAGTAATTTGTAGCGGGGATTTAAAAGGAGGATTACTTTTTTCAAAGGGCTCTCGTATCCTTCCCTTGCATGCCGTCTAAAAATAGCATACGAGGCACACACAAAAAAATTCCCCGTGAAACTATACACGTATATGAAGGATATTTTCCTCTCTCTCTCCCTAGTGTTGTGTTGAGACTATGGACACTACAGTCTCAACACAAGATCACGATTACCCGATGTGCTTAAAGTAACAATTTAAAAAGATAGTGGTTTCAGATTTAGAATTCAAGAATACCGATATAATGTACATCAGTACATTTACAAATGAGATAATAACATTCAATCATATCGAAGGCAGCTATTTAGAAATGCAGATATTTCATTGAACCAGTCAGTGAACACAATCTAAACCCCCAACTCAATAAACAAAGTATCAACACTCCCTGTATCGATAAGTATCGATTAGAAATGCAGACTACGATGATCAGATATGAACATGACTGTAGGTTGGTTATCGACTAGAAAGATCATCATTCAAATCAAGAAATACATGCAATTATCGAGGATAGCATCGTACAATGAGAAGACCCAACACGGATTTTCTAAAATAAATGCGCGCGCACTTACGTAATTGATCGTAGCGCAACTGAGCATTTTTACGAACGTCCCTCGTGCCAAGAAAGAAAAACGTTTGTTCGAAACCGACCGGATCCTCAAAATATTGGCATGGATTCAAACGCGATGAAGCAAGAAGATGCAGAAGCTGCAGCAATGGATGAGCGGGGTGACATGACTGAGATAAAAGTACACGATATTACGGGACCTCTATACGATGGCACAGTTCTGCAATTAAGAGTTCCCCGAGATCCCTCTCTGCAATACGAATAACCCCGTAAGCTCTAAGTTTTTGCCCTTTCCCTCGGAATTCAAGGAATTTGTGTACTATGTAAATTTAAACAGACAATTGACGGCTGACGACAAATTACGGATAAAAGTTACCTGTCTTCAGTACAAGTTTCTCAGAAGAAACACTTACAAAAAAACTTTTCAAAAACAAAATAAAATGAAAAAAAAAAAAAAATCAAAATATATTTGAGCAAGCACATAAGACATAACAGACTACAAGCATGAGCCTCAATAGTCGAAGATGCCAAAATATATTTGATTTAAATCGTCGTGGATAATGAAATAGAGAAATACACAATCGATGCTATTGTTCATGCTTGTGATTGTGTCTTATTTCGCTATAATATAAAATGGGTTTACTGTATTCATCTGGTTTTCAAACTTAGTTTAATAATTGGGCTAAGTTACACGTTCAAGACATGAGCGACCTGAAAATACGGTGTCGAGTGGGACGCGTAGCGAAAGTCAGT
>JAUJYS010005367.1:0-11122 GCA_033995665.1 Melogona broelemanni
CGCCGGGAATCGAACCCGGGACCGTTGGCTTCGTAGCATGTCCCCATACCCACTGAGCCATCGGTTCGTACAAAAATACCATTAGACTAGTCCGCGGCTCTGTTAGCCATCTGTGATGGTTTTTGGACAATTATGGCCTTCGTGGATTCTGTTCTTCTCTTTATATACTGTCCGACATTGAGGTTACTGGGGGGTAAGTGTTTCGTTAGAGTAGTATGCTTCGCTAGTTCTGATTTCTTTTTTCAGTTCTCGTCTCAGTTCGGCGATTGTTCTTATTTGTGCGTCTTGTGTCACCTATATTTCTACGCATACGTAAGTACATGCAAATTGCACTCTGTGGATGTCTTAGATAAAATTACCAAACAAGTTGATGACCAAAATCCCATCCATAAAATAATTCATAATACATTGTAGTCGATTGTGAATTATATAAAAGCATGTCCCTCAACAATCGAAAACTATAATTGAGCAAACGTGTAAAGACATAAACGACAAGCGTTGCCCTAAATAGTCAAAGATGTCAAATGCAGTCGCTAGGCGGCCGAATCTGGTCTCGGGAATATATGCTGTAGTTATAGTCAGAGGTGAGTGAACGGATTGAAATATAAACAGGAACACCTCAAATTAATTTAAATCCTCACATATTCCTATACATAACGCCTCGCATTCACTTCCGCTCGTGACGTGGTCTCAAGAGGACGCGGAAAGCTCGCCTCGCAGCAACCAACCACCACGTCCACACGCAAATCTTCCAAATGAATCCTAGCGACGGAGGCGTTTCAACTCTTGGTCACAGCCAGCCGGCAGCGCTGGTGCCACATCCACATTCACGTACCCACACATACACTCGCGCGCAAAAGCGCTGGAAACCCCGATAAACATTTCTAATCTCTAATCGGCAAACAGATTAAAACGGCCCAGCGAGTCGATCCCATCATTTGCATGCGTGGTGGCATCATCAGCAGCGCTGGTGAGCGAAGAGAGAGTGCGACACACGTACACACACGAGAGGAATTTCTAGCAATAGGCTTTATGCATGTAGGATCGGTTGGGACGCTCATTAGCCAGTCACACACCCACACACATACGACCAGCCAGTTGCATAAGACGAAAAGCATAGCGCGCGCGTCCAATGAAAAAGATCAAAGGAAAGCGCCGCTTGGTGATGGACGGGATCCGTCACCGTTCGCTGAAGCCTGGATCGCCGTTGGATTGTGCCAAAATGAACTACAGTACAAACTAAAGTGCAATTTTTGGCTGCGAGGCGATCTCCAAAACAGAACCATTTCCAAATTTCCTAGACTATTTTTCAAGTTTAGGTAACATTTTTGTGCGTGTATTAGTTAATAATATATTGCCCCAATTTTTTCTGGAGAGATTAATGTGATGATTAAAATAATATTTAATAGGACTCCCTATCTGAACTCTAGTTAACGGTAAAAATTATTGATTTGATTTTTATCAAGTTGTTTTACCAAGGAAAAACCCCCACATATAAACTTACGGTACTGCAATTGATATTTGTAATAATACATTAGTGTATGACTTAAGATTAGTAATTGTTAGCAATTGATCTCGATAGAGCAAATCAAATAAAAGACAATTAGCCCGATATAATAAAGTTTTAACCATTATAATTTTTATTGTTATGTTGTATGCAAATATGAGCATTTTTTTGTTCTAGGGCATTTTTAAAAGCAAGAAAGTCGGGAAATTGTTTTAGACTATTTCATTTACAATATTAGAAAAGTGACACAAATCTCCTCACGGTTTAAGTGACAATAATGTATATGGTAATAACGTAGTTATACGTACAAGCGAAAATAATAGTTTATTTTTATAACGTACAAGCGTGGAGCTAAAGCGAATTTCCGACTCCAAAATCATGCCTACCCTGCTACAAGTATTTACGCACAAAACGTTGCATGCAGGTTACGCTACAATTTAAAAAAATAAACCTTTGTGCTCAAACGAATACTTCGGGGCGGGATCTTCCCGTAAACACCTTGCCGACTCACGTTTTCACGTGCGAAGCTCCATAAATTGAACCAGCTGCTCTATGGACCAACCCAGCTGGTACCGACTACGCCAAGCCAGCGTCATCTCTCTCTTGGTTCACTTTGGCCGGGATGAGTCCCTCTCACCTCTCCCCCTTTTCTCTCTCCCGTTCGCGCGGCGAGCGAGTATTTCCAACCGCGACTTGAGCTCGGAAAGGCGCAAGACGGCACACGTCACTATGAGGTCAACCGTTCACGTTTATAAACATGTGGGCGCGGATAAAATATGGATGAACGGGTTTGCGTAGCCGGTTTTGCATAGCGCTCGATAAACATATTGATCGCGCATAGCAAGCCTCCCGAGACCACATTTCTTAAGGCGCACATCTTCGGAAATTAAAATTCATCGGCAGGAGAGTCGATTCACGAAATTAATCAAATATTAATAATTGATTTTAATTGATTTTGGGCGTAACTACGCTGGCATGCCACCTGACAAAAACGAATTTAAAAATATATTTAAATTATTTCAATTTTTTTTTTTTGTTTCCAATCACTGTAATTCACTGTAGTGCTTATCACCACCAGTCCTGTATCCCTCGTTTTGCTATATGGCAATGTGAGGAACCCATTTATATGCTGTTTGAGATTATTTTAATAACCTTTGTTAGTACACCTTTCCAATTGTGAACGCCGATTTGAGTTCCATCTCAAAATTAAAATAGAATTTATAAGATAAAAAGTTTCAAGGTTATTTTTATATTATTATTTGGCGATATACATAACGATAATAATTGCACAGTCATAATTTTTAATTAAGAAATCGACCAAATGTTTCATTAGCTCATACATGTGATGTGCTTGCCTTGCACACTTGAATACGGAAATGGATCTCACGAGGATAAGTGCATCTAAAAGTGGATTCAGCGCGCGTTTTAAGCCACCTTAAGCGGGAGTTCCATTTCATAGTAATTGACATCAAACTCCCCAGCTCGCTTCTACATGCCATAACAAGACCATCACAACATGGTAAAACTGCAGTAGTTGCTCGCACGTACGTGGTGGTGCTTTAGTGCTACCACGGAATCACTGATACATGGCGGCATGGATGAATGTTCACTAGGTCTCAGCTGTGGACAGCTGTGGACACCATTCTCATTTGTGAATTTCGACCTCATTCGAAAAAAGGTATGATATGTTCAAGATTCAGCTTCATAATGCAATGATACAGCCCCATCTCCCCAATCGATTTATTAAAACACAGGGAAATGACGAAATACTTTAATTTTCATACAAATCTACTTTGAATTAATAGTGGGTAAATCTACTTTGCTCACCACAAACAAACTCTTGAAATTGTACTATCATCGTCAAATAAATTACTACACCAACCATTTGGCCACAACCCTGTTATTAATGCACATTACCCGTTTATACAATTACCTGAAAACAAACTCCTTCACAATTCTAGCTTTCCATAAATATTCTGTGACCATGTGATTATTACTGGTTACTTAATTTTAAGTTGTACTGTGAAATAAACATTGCATCTATCCAATCTTGAAGCAAGCATATTTATTATACAAAAGTATATTCATTTTTATAATTATGAATACGGATAGAATGAATATTCGCAATTGGCTACATAATGATACAGATCTGACAATTTCCATTTCACGATTTCCATTTCAATGGTTATATTTATATTATAGTTCATGTTCTCGCATTATGTTTTCAAAATTGAGATACAACAAAATTACAGGTGCAACTTTTATTTTCCGAAACCAATAGTAAAAGAAAAGAGCAAACAAACGTAAACTAGCCAGCATTTCTAGATGCCCACGTTTGTAGTTATAGGATGATGCCCATTTAAGAGTCAAAAATACACATACGCTTTGGCGAGGTTATGAGGCATAAAAAAACGATTCGTATTCTCTGAAAGATGGCAATAACAGCAACAACAATAGCCGAAATTCCCACAGACACGCACAGGCCGACGCAGTTAAATCACGCACCATTTATAATCCGTTCTGTCCAAATCTCTAATCTATTGCCTACCGTGCGCGTTATTAGTCGCCGTAATGTGTATCATCTAGACATGTAGAAGAAATAGAACGTGTTTCGTACCCGCCTGACGCATTCGTTCCCCTATGTTCCAAAATTATATGCAAATTACCTTCGATTGTTTAGTAATCTTTTTTTTCGCGGATGCTTATATCAAGTAAATGCATGTACATGTACAAGTATATATTCACAAAGAGAGTTAGGACGCCTTTTGTATATGTACGATGGAGTACCACAAGCGCATACCGCACTTATTGTACGTGACTGTTGTTGCCAGCCTTAATTTCGAATACATGTACATTTGTGCTAGCATCACGCGTAAACATTTATACACCGTTGATCCTCAACAGATCATGTGCTAAATGAAGAAAAAAATGCTATTCAGTTTTACTATTCGATGCATTACGCAAAAACATACGATTTGCTTTTGCCGCCATTTTGCATTTTCTGCGCAATATTTTACAGGCCATTTAATGGACACAAGTTATTTTAAGCAATTGAACCAAGCAATCAAGCGAGCAAAGCAAGCAAACAAAACAAAAAAGCAATTTAAAGAAAATTCGACGGCCATTTTGAATTTTGAAATCCAGTTGTTCTCATTCATAATTCAGTATAAAAAGAAAAACGGTTTTAAACAGAAAAAAATAATTTTTATCGCGACTTTGTATTGAAATCATTTGTCCAAATCAATTTTCCATTCTCAATTTATTTAGAACAAACAGAACCTGATGGAATATGTCTAACAAAAAAAAAGACAAATTATCAAAAAAGCATAACGCCTTTAACGAAATAGAATGGTATCAGACGAACAATGTTCTGGTGAAACTCTTTCAAATTCATTGGAGGAGTTCAGTGTAGGTTCCGAGGGTGTCAGGAGGACACGACCGTGTCTATGGCGAAGATAACGTGTGGAATTGGAGGGCGCGTACAGAACTTTTACACACGGCACGCACTTTAAACATTTGGCGAATTGGACATGTTGATTGCGCCATTACAAAAGAGGCCCAAATAAATGAGTGTCGCGCACGCTCAGCCGCGTGCGCACGTGTTTCAACGCGTATGTGCCTGGCCAGATGTACGAGAGAGAAAGAGCGCGCTACCCCCCTCAATTCGCTCGATGGTTAACACGGTAGAGCCAGTTTGCCGGGCGAATTAAAGTGTACTTCGTTTGCGTCCGTACACCTGAGTGTGCAGATACCCATTAAACTTTTATAAGTGGAGAACACAGGCACGCACGCATGCATGGGCGCATCCACAAAAATGAATGTTTTCATTATAAAAAGCAGAGCTCTTCCATTAGGGGTGCGTACAATTTTTTTTTTTTTATTATTTGGTTGGTTTTGTTTTAGTGTAATTTGCATCTCGCATAATCACTAGATGGCGTTGCACTCGCTCACTCAAAGTTGAATGGTGCCTCATTCAATGATGCACCATTTGTATTCATCATCATTAGTTGCAACCATTGTGAGCATGACCATAGTACCATAAGAGAGAAAAAAATAATAAACCTGTTATTTCGGCTCTATTTCAGTTTTGAATATTGATGAAAGATTTATTAGAGTCACAAAAAGGTCACATGAAAATTATCAAAAGTCTTTGAGCACGTGCTTAATTTAGATAGCCATTAAAAATAGTTACTATTACTTAAAAAAATGTAACACAACGTAGTTGAAATTTAAAAAAAAAAACAGTCGATATTTGCCAACCAACACCAATTTGTGATCCTCATCCTCATCGAAAGCGATGGTGACAATGGTAATCAAATAGTTAGTACGTTGTTATTTTTTTTACAGCAACGAACGAACGAACGAACGAACAGAACAGAAAAAGAACGAACATCCAAAATGATCTCCACAGTGCAGAAAGAAGTGCAGTAGTGTTTGTAACTAAAATAAATAGTAATATTGTCATAGCAATATGGCAACATATGGTTGTAGATTTGCCATATTGTCATAACAAATTGAAAGCTTTTTATTATAAATATAAATATGCGTGTGGTCAGATTAGAATATAGCGTGAATTTTCAGACTAATAATTTGATTGCAGTTTATTATCCACGTGTTTTGATTTGAACTCGCATTACGCGTATTGAAAACAATTTGTTTAATGCGACAACTGCTCGATTTCATGCCACTATTCGGTTGTATTGTGGTCGACTACAGCAACCAAATTAAATGCGTAATGGACTCCGGATCTCGCTTCTTGGCCACTAACCGAGAGTCTATTGAACCTTATGTTTCCTCACGCGCTTTCATTTGTCCAACGCCACATGTGCTCCCCGCCATGCTCAAGCTGGATTTCCATGTTTGAGGCCCAATAATGGCCGAATATACATCATCGACAGGACACGGCCAGAGTAATAATAATAGATTGGTCTAACAAGACACATTCCTATTGAATGGACTGGCGAGATCTACATTGTGGCACAAAAGATGACCGCCAAAAAATCGTTCCTAGCTAAGTAGCTACCTCAAGCAGCGAACTGTAGCACGGATGAGGTGAACTTTTAACTGCGTTCCACAGCACAAACAAAATTTATTCAAACGTAATTATTATTTTTATCAAAAAATCTAAACAAATTAAATGCAAAGCAATAGTGTATCGTAGGTTTCGAATATAAATTATAAGTTGTAACCAATTTTATTGAAATTGATATTTTACGAGCATAGCCAATTTAAAAAAAAAAAAATCAGCAGAATCAATATGATTTATTGATTTTGGATTCAAGTATAATTGAAAATGCTCGATCAATTTATTTTTTATTTTGATGAAACATATTAAAAAAAAAGAATGACATGAACAATTCACAAATTGCACACTTGTACATGTATGAAGCAGATTTTCTTGAAAAAAAAAAAGATACCTATGGACAAAGTTATCCACAAATCACGAGCCATTCATGATAAAATGCAATGACTGACGACCAATAATGCTAAATTAAATCATGATTAATAATGCAAAGAAATTAATTTAGCGTCTCTCGTGGTTTTATTTGCCCTGTGGGCACAGGATCTTCCTGTATTGGTGGTTACACGATACGCATGCACTTTATCGGTTACTTCTTACGATCATACCGTTTCTTGGCTACGATAAGCATTGCGCGAGAACGTGGTTGGAGGCTCTGGGCAAAGAGAACTGGGCGTCTAGATGAGTGGGAATGCCTGCAGAGAGCGAGGGCGAGAGAGAGAGAGAGAGAGAGAGAGAGAGAGAGAGAGAAATAGAAGAGGTGGGAGGGTGGACGGTCGGGGCGAGTACACGAAAGGCCGCAGGAACCTATCGATCTATCGGCGAGGGCAGAGGTCTTCAATCTCGGGTAATAACTCTGGCAAGGATGAGAGTTTCATCAAGTTAATGCGAAGCCAGGACGACCAGAACATATTTCGCTTTGGCCGATTTCTCGTCGGAGTTCCCCGCTAGTCTGCGCGCTAGCTTGGTCTCGACCAAGAAAGGGCAGTAGCGATTGTCTCAACTGGCCTGTCCGCCTGGGGATCAAAGACTAAAAATAAATTGCAACCGAGAATTATATTTCCAAAAGCTGTCAGACTTTCGCTGGAACACGAATGTGCTTGAATATTAAATGTGATATCCGTTTGCATTCTCCGTTTGAAAATTATGAAAGTGAAGTTATTTTTTACGTAGGCTACAAAAAAGAAATCCTAGAAATGTGCGACGCCATTTTACTTTCTATTGCAATTTAATTTAACAAAATTATATTTTCAAAAATTAATAATTACAACAATATAATGTTAATGGTCCAGGAAAAACGAGGAATCTAAGGATTCTATAAATTCTGATACAAACATTATACGTATTCAGAAACTAATTGTGTTTTATTTATGCAGCAAGTTTAGAATTTATACTACAGTACCTTTAGAAACTAAAAACAATTGTTATTATCGAAATGAAGAAACAAGTGCTCCAAACACATTTCTACTAAAACCTTGCTCCGTTTTCGTTAATTGTAATATTAAATTTCGATTAATAACTCAATTGATCTGTTTACGAATTCCCGCAATGTCGCCCACATGACCACAAATCGAGGTCACCGTACCTCTGCTCATCCGCGAACGGCAAGCCAGCCAAATACATTAAAGAAATAGGCCTCATGTGTGTCTGCAGGTCCGTCAGTACCCGCTTGGGTGAAGCAATCAGCATAGAATCATATAGAGAAAGGCGAAAGGGGCGCCATCGGAGGATTGGCAGGGCGCGAAAGGTGGGGGTGTAGTGGCATAGTGGTGTTGGTGGTGGTGGTGGTGGCGGTAGTGGTATCTGGGGTGATGGGGTGGGTAGGGCGAGGGTGGAAGAACTAGAGGGGCGCTACGACATCAGGGGTGGTGGAGTGTTACGGATTGTTGGAGACAAGACACAAGTGGCCTAGCTGTAGCTATAAAATCACAGCCATCCCTTTCCGAACGCTCCGTATTAAAGCTACAGGCTGCGACGAGTCGGACTTGGGAGATTGCCAAATGACGGCGACAGTGTCGCCTCGTAACGGAACATGATTTTCGACAACATTTCGTTGGTTCGCTTCGACCATTTCAAACGCAGTACCCAATCATGGGTGTTGTGTCTTCGATAAGGCACGTAAATGCACTCAAATGTAAATAATGTCATGGAAATGTTTCTAATAGTATCGGAACACATATTTTGTTAGAACATATATTGTCAGAACATATATTTCGTTAGGCCGCAGCGAAGGATCTACTTACAACTTCGTCGAGCAAACGCCAGATCCGTGAGCCAAGCAAAGGGTTGGCAGTGATTGCTTGTTAACCAGGGGCAGCTTGATAATCTGTAAGCGATAGACAAAAATTTATTTGGTTGGTTTCAGCGATAGGGTGGTGTTGATTTCCGCACTGATTTATTTGACTTTATCATAAAATTAATATATCTTTCTCACATAATATAAAATATATCTTTGCAAAAAACTGTGTAATTCATAGGAAGAGCAAGAGCATTATTAATCGATTTCATTGATTTATTTGTTCCAACGCACCCGACTCTAGTTTTTAAGTTTGGCATACTGTGTACTCCCGCATTTTCGCGGCAACTAGTAAAATTTGCAGCTGGTTAATCCTAGTTACGACACTATATCTATCATCCTTAATGGCGATAAATGAATGTGCACGTTCGAGCTCATTTCTTTATTATGAGACAATACCTGTTCAATTTGCTTAGTCGATCTTTTTTATTACGTTTCACCCATCGAACTCTATGCCACCAACTCCAATAAAGATCATCCTGTGATCACCGAGCCAGTTTCAATATAGGCTTTCAACCTTTGGCCACTCGTGGCTCGAGTAGTAGCTCCCGTTCTTATCTAGTCCAGTGTGTTTGTTCTTCGCCGTACATTTAGATCGGTGTCGGTTTCACGGCAACTCGTCTACATAAAAATGCGAGCGAGCGAGCGCGTGTGTGTATGTGCACGCATCAGGGCTAAAACCCCCCTTCGGTAATTCCTCAGTGGGCCTGCATTTTTAAACATGCTTTTAGGATTATACGATTCTCCGGTTATGAGGCATAATGAGGATTAACGAGCATAGATGATAGGCGAGCGCTTGTAGCGCTCGCTGTGGGCCTGACGAGCTCTGCGATGCGTGGCAGCACGTGTGCGTGAATGTGCGGGGGGAAAAGGGTGGAGGCGGCCGCCAGGGAGGGGCACCGCGGCAGCCCCAGAAGTGGGGCACGCGGACTCGCCCATCGAGCCAGAAAGCGTGTGAAGGACACGGACAGTCAAAATTATGGCGTACCTATTTAGGCTCTCATCAACTCGTAGCTGTCATCATTAGTTGGTGGTGGATGGAGTGGTTGTGGTGGTGGTGGTGAGGGCTTGCGGTAGTTATCTCGATCTGTATAGTAATTCGTGGTGCTATTTTAACCTCAATTTACAAATCATTTTCCCACTCGCGTGTATATTTTGGACTGCTATAGTTAAGATTTTTAACTAGCGATGTCATGTACTAACTATCATTTTTTAAATTGTAATATAGGCTCTAGTCGTTTAACTAAATTATCTATTGGCCAGATATTGGTCACCATGTACATGATTAAATGAAACATGATTGAAAGCTACATTTTCGACGAAAGTCACATTAGCTACGTTTTTTACATTACGCTAGTTAAAACACCAAGATGGATTTAATAACTTTTCCTACCTTGAAACTAATATTGAAAATAATTTCTTACCACACTTTTGAATACCTGTACTTCACATTTTTAGGAGTTCCGAAGTTCAAGGTTTACTTTTGTAATTTTATTAGACTCAGATCAATCAATGTTGTTTGGAGTTATAAATAGTTCAAAGATGAAAAAGACAGGATTGAAATTTTCGTTTCGAAAAAACATAAAACAAATATCACGTAGACATAAATATGTCCATCTAGGAGAACATGTTTGGAAATTTCAAGTTTTAATATTTTAAATTCAGAATTTCAATGGACAAGTTATAAAATACGCGCGAAAAGTTTCACTTGGATTGAACCTAAAATGCACACCCAAACTTCTAGAAATACTCGTTGGGCCGGGCTTAAATTCATCATCATTTGCTGGTTCACTGGGAGCAGCTACGCACGCCCCATTCATAATTAAACAGGGTTCCCATATCAAAACTATGTTAACACTGCAGGCGCTGTTGCGCAAACGCTCCCACCCAAGGGAAAGATTCACTATGGCAGACGCATATTTATTTATCACATACGGCAGAGAGAACTTCGACGTCAGGTGTATACGTAATGTATAGTTCCCAATTCCCGACTATTGGCATTCGCCAACCACGCGAAAGGTCATCCTTTCCTGGCCTCCTTCGCAATAGCTTAGTCTGCAAAATGACTGCAATTCTAATGATTCACCCTCCTTGCGCATTTCGAATGACTTCGAAATAGGAGGCGTTTCACAGTTAAAACTTCATCGCGAACAATTCAATCCAGGGAAACTTGCGGTGAAACCTACAGTCGAACTTCGAAATTCTATACACCCAAATGTAACTTTTAGCTTAGGGGTGGATCCTGCAGTCTGGCTATTCCAGCTGCATCCCTCTTCCCTTCCCTTCCCTGCCCCTCACA
>JAUJYS010005368.1:0-11122 GCA_033995665.1 Melogona broelemanni
TCCCTGTCCCTCACATATCTCCATAGAAACACGAGGGTGCAGTAATCCTGTAGTGCACTAGGCACTACGGTGATTTATACATTAAAAAAAAGCTGATGAATTTGTTATCAGAAAATTGTACAAGAAATTATTTGGTAATAGCAGTACGCTTCTCATCACAGCATGCCTTTTTGGAACGTCAAAAATAAATCAATGACATCACACAGACTCACGTGCTCACGATGGCATTTCAAGAAGAAAGGTCTTGTCAACATTTAGGCGGAATTTGATTTACTTTCATCAACGTTTTCCAATTATAATTTATAAATTAGATTCAACTCCCTTTTTTAGTGCACATGCTGTGCATACACCGTATCCATACAACGAGAGAGAGTGCGTCGGGTCATGCGGCCGCGCATCGTTCCAGACACTAAAACCTGCACCGGAGAACATAAACGACGGATGAAATTCAAGTATCCAGCCCCCGTCGTCGTGACAGGGACAAAAGCATTCCACCTAGAGCAGAACTGGAGAAAAATTGCGGCTCCCACTATTATCTTACAGGATGAGAAAACTGTACGGCGTGAGATTTTTCTAAGACGGATTTTTCTTGGACGAGTTTCTTTAAAATCGACGGGGGCTGTTGTTCCTTTCAAGGGAATGGACTCGAATGATTCTTCACTTCATGATATTGTCTATCACTCGACCTTTAATACGTTTCAAGAGGTCCTAGGAGGATAACCGTTAGTTAGATGTAATTTAGAACCCGCGTAGTTACTGCCCACCCACTCACTAGCTTTTAAAACAACCGCATAACTTGGACGAAATTCCGCAATTTTTTTACATCTCCTTTTCTTAAAGAAATATACATTTTTAACATAATAAGTTATAAGGAGTGGCGGGTCTCACGAGGATATGTACGCGGTGTCGGTGCTCATTACGAATGCTGGTAATTTCATTGGTAATGAAAGATGGAATTCTAAAGATTCACAATTGCAGACGATCCTGTCGGTTCACATTTGGGAAGACGTGGTCGGCGTGGTAGCAAAAATTATCCTCTTGTGACCCCTCTGCACGCATAAGAGTCGAAAGGCTCTGGACTAGTGCCTAAAATTTCAAATAGGATGCCGGTCATTCGCAGCAAATAAGACGGCATGAGTTTCTCCCTGAATTACTGAAATAATAAATTCGAAGCTTTAAAGTTAAGATTTTAAAATTTTCTTTCGAATCACTTGAGGGAATATTACTGCAGAAGATTCTGTATCTATTGTGTTACTTTGGCAATCTGTGAGAGGTACATTTTTACCAATGTCCCCGGATCGGATAAATGATGCCCCGCACCTGGAATCGATCCGGGACCACCGCACCGCAGCCAGTTGCAAATACCAACTGGACTACGACAAGTAGCACTTTCATTAGTGTTATTTGAAACTAAACTTAGCAGAAAAAGTATTCGAACACAAATTTCACTTCCTACAGTTTTCGGTTTCGGTTCAAGCGTAAACTTTCGTCAAAGTCTAGAAGGCAAAAAAAAAAAAGTTCCTTTTAGTCTGATGGGTCTCAGAAGAAATCCCACGGCACACTATACGAAACAACCCATCTCAGGCAAACAAAACAAAGAGTTCTTCCTAGAAGTTTGGGCTCGAAACTTGGCCACGATCTATACGGAAACAGGAAAAAAACGAACGGCCAATCTGTAATCGTACACAGAAACAAAAAAAAAGCTATCGCAAGCAAGCAGACGTCTCATTTTCGGTATCTTTCACTCCCCCGTCCTTTCCCAACGCTAAACACGACATGTTATTTCGAAGGGTACAGTCAGGGCACAGTCAACCTAATAGGACAAAGAATAACACAATGTTGCATCAAGTTTATGGCAGACATAACAATAGTGTGGCATGGTAAGAATCGTACGGGATTAACGGAACAAATTCATTTTTTTGTCTGGATAAAGGAAATTTCATTAACTGATTGATTTTTTTTCTTCAGTTTTCTTGATTTCCAGCTGCTATTCCCCTTCCCTTCCCTGCCCCTTGCACATCTCCATAGGGACACGAGGGTGCAGTAATCCTGTAGTGCACTGGGCAATACGGTGGTGATTTATTAAAAAAAAGGACTGCTATGGCATATTGCTCCATCAGCTAAAATGGCACAATAAACGTATTAAAAAAGTACAAAATGATTAGCAGGAAATACATTTACAGTATACATTGGTAATGAAAGTTAATTTAAAAACATACTCTAACGTTCTTTTTGCTAGTTCTCTGTCACGAGTTCTAGGTGATCCCCAGAATACTGGGGGGAAACTCGATACTGCTAGGGGAAGCGTGCTCGCTGAAAAGAATTCTCGGTAGTCGATAGCAGGGTCCAACAAAGATGCTATTATACAAAAAGCAACGAATGACTTTGTTTCGCTATATATCCAAGAAGAAAGACGCAACAAAAGGCGAGGTCCCTTTTACGCCCACGCATGCAATCTGTGCGCGCAGTCTGCGGTCGCATTTACGAATGCTTGGAAGGAGGGGGAGTGGAAAGAAAATGTCGGACAACATCGAGTTATGACACTATGTACGCTTATACTTTTGTAATAAGCTTTTGAAAACTAATTACAAATTATATGACACGAGACAACACCAAAATAGTTCAACCAGTCGTCCTTTTTGAAATGCAACACGAGACCTACCAGTTATCATGAATTGACACGTTAAGCAAAGTCAATGCGCATTTCGACGATTTTGTTTGTCTCGCACGTGAACCATTATCACGTGCGATGAATATGGTTTCAAATTGCCCTCAAAGTGGTTTTTTTTAGTTCGTGCCTAACGCGAAATAATACATCGTGTAAGCTGAACCTTGAACATCTTGGAGAGAGATCCAACATCCATCTCTTGTGTGCTCCCTCGCACCTTGATATTATCTTGGGAGAAATTCGCTAAAAAAGCGAGACTTTGAATTTCATAACCATGTTCACAGCGCCGGGTAGACCGTCTTATAAAGCATACCGGGCTATTTTTTATAGGCGGTAATTTTTTTTTCCATCGCAAACCTTGTTTACGATAAAATTCCTATATTTTCTAAACGGCGAGATTGGAGAATAGCGCCATCTCGCGGATAGCGCAGGGCAACAATGAAATAAAGAACGCCATGTGATAAAAAACACGTTTTTGAATACATACACACTTATCTAACGTGAGCACTGCTACGTCCCTGATCAGTTCTGTGCTATTTTATGGCGATTTCATTAAACTGATTGCCATTAATATAAACCGAATCAATAAGAAATCATAAACTTCTGTTGTTTGTAAGAAAGGACGGACTTTTTGATTACAACTACGACAAAATATTATGCGGTTAATAATGAACTAATATTTGTATTTTTTTATATAAAATAGAAATTAATCAATATGTTGACATTATAACAAACACTTGAATCAAAACTGCAAAATTAAAAAAATAACACAGTGCGCATAAAAAATTAGATCGAACTATTTGAGAATTTAGAACGGGATTCGATTGCAATCTCAAAAATTATGCTATTTTCGCCGCAGTGTGGCGCCAGTACGCTTTCTCGCCACCCGCTTCGAAGAGCCAGCCCAGGAATTTCAACGACATACAAACTACGTCAATTTATGTGATGCTAGCATAATTTATGCGACTAGAGAAAGCAGTTATTTAATTATAAAAAAATAAGGTACAGAACCACGTACTTTTCCATTTTTTCCCTTCTCTATGTCACTTCGGCGCGCAAAACACGGATACGCCGTCTAAGATTACACAACTCGGTGCGAAAGAAAAAAAAAAAAAAAAGAACGTCAAAAGGCATATGTATTATAAAATGTAAAATTAACTACATTCGAATCGTATATGTGGATACGTTCAACAATAAGAAACTGACAAGTATGAATGGAGTCTTTTTTTTTGTTGCTTATGAGCAATAAAATGGTAGAAAGTCTTACTTAAGAAAAACAAATCCTATCCTTCGTTAAAGAGCAGCCGAAAAACGCTTGTATCACCATCAGACTTTCACTACAACTTTTACATCGGCATACGTTAAGAGGAATTTGCCTAATTGGATATGCGAGAATATTCAATCAAAATATGCAGACTAAACATTGATAATGTGAAGGGAACTTATAAAACTAATATAGAAAAATACGAGTTTTACGGTACTCTGTGCACCGAGCTGGAATAAACATTGACAATTATTCCACAAAATTCGTCAAACATTCATTACATTTTCATTGTCATATTTAACGATTAATTTGTAAAATATTTCCACTAATATGGTCAGCAACTTAAAAACCCCGTAAAAAATCAATATTCGTATAATCAATTTACAATTTACTTTATATTTACAATAATTTACAAACCAAAAAACAACTTACTGAAAAATTATTTATCCATTATAAAACTAAAAAGATTTTTACGGTATTGGGATCACATAAATTCATTTCAAAAATTCTTACGATGAAATAACACCTTAAAAAACGCAATAAGTCAATTTTTTTTTTAAACATCCCAATTTTCATTAAAAAGAAATAAACCTCGAAAATATTTTGTCTTTAAGGTCATTTATTAAAATTAGCCGAATACGTTTCGTAATTTGTGACAATCGGTACCGAATTGAAATAAAATTACAATTCCTTCAATACAAATAATATTCAAGTAATACAAATAAAATTACACTACAATCTGTCCTTTTTCTGCGGGTAAAATGTTCAGGACCCAGGCGAATACAGTATATTGGATATTTCAAGAACTAGCTGCAACATTAGTAAACAAGTCAGGCGGATGGAAACGAGACTCGAATGCACAAAATATGTCTAGCGATTCTCCACCACAAACCCTACGTAACTCTCAGCCAACCCCAACGAAGTCTATTTTTAGGCAAATCGTGGACTACAGCAACTCCAGTTTGCCTCGAAAAAAAAAAACAAAAAAAAACAAAAAAACAGAAAACAATCTTGAGAGGGATATGTATTTGGAGCCCAAAAGGATTCTTCGGTCTATAAGCTATATCAGTTTCGCGTCTGGTAGAAAAGAAAAAAAAAATGATAAAAATTCCGCATTCCCGGATCCTCCCCAAGCCACCCACAAAAGTGCGTGTATTCTTTCAAACATACCGACAATTAGCAGAAGTTGACATGCACATGCCTGGGATTGGTTCCGCTGAACTGACAGACATTGTCACACAAAATGGCGAACAGCAGCCCATCGAAGGAGAATCACCCCCTTGACGTCAAAGCTTTTGACCCTGTGGATATTAGATGCTCAGCGTCTACGATAGAGGGCGCACTAAAATAGCAGCGATCACAGCGGATGGACTAACTAACAAAAAATAATAAACTCAGTATGTTGCGGCAAAAATTAAATAACCATTTTTCTATTTTTCCCCGCCAAACTGGTCGATGACGACGCGACACCATCAGATCCACCTACGACCGTCGTCACCGAGAAAAATAGAAGTGGTTATTTAATTTTTGCCTTTAATTTGCCGCAACATACTGAGTTTAAAATAAGATTATGAGTTTTAAGATTATGAGTTAAATATACTGAGTTTATTTTATTTTTGTCAAATAACAGCCAACGCGCTAGGAGAGAAACAAGCTTTTCTCCGAAACTATACACTTTTGGACTGACTAGGCACACCTTTGGCCTGCTTACCAACCTAACAACCTTTTAATCACAATGGTGAAAACAAAAACCGGTACTTTACGCTACCCTGTTTAATTTAAAAAAAAATTACAGTACAACTTTTTATCGTTGTCGCTATCGAGAATAGGTTATTTTGCTTCATTTTATACTGAAATTAAAGGGGTGCAGTTTCATCAGTACCCCGGGACTGAATAAACGAGAGCCGGGAATCGAACCCTGGATCCTCACATTGCCGACTGGACTACCAGTCGTACTTAAAGCATATAAACTTCAAGACGTTATTTTTCACGGTGTACGAAACGAATTACTAATTTATTGAAAATGAAAGTCAACATTTACGCAATCGCTAATACAAAGAGCGCGGTATTTTTTTTATTGAATACTTTATTGATAATGCTGGGGGGGTCAGTAGAGTGGGCGGGGCAACTTGACGTTTTAGGAAAAAAATATATATTTGGACATGTGAATGGGGGTAGCCATTTTCCAGCAAAACTGAAACACAGGGACATCTCTCTGAAAACTAAATTGGAAAACGCGATGCACTTGGGGATTAGTCTATACACTTGTTCCAAATCATAAAGCACGACAATGCTATATAGGGGTGGCTCAAAACACACACACACAAACACATCAAAACTCAAGATGAAACGAGGACCGTGAATGGGGTGGTGGGGAGGGGGGTACGACGGACCGAAGAGGAAGGAGGGGGGGGTAGCTACAGGGGTTAGACAAAATAATGGAAACACCGCTATGAATTTGATCTCTTCTGTCCACACGCGTACAAGTAAAAGAGTTTACATTATTTTGTCCAACCCCTGTATGTAGGGATGTAAAGACATCCGAGAGGCAGCAACGCGACCGCTACCAAGTTCACCAAACCATGCATTAGTGCGGCGGCGTCATGTTTTGTAAAAAAAAAAACAGTAAGGAGAAAATTTATACGATTGTGTTCGGTGAATCCATAAAACGGTAATGGCGTCACTTTTAGGGATTCGCCGTTATGAGAATGAGAGAACGTTTTGTGCGAATGAATTCTGCGCAATAAAATATAAATATAATAATAATTGTTTTTGTCCTGTGCATATGTGCATTGTTAACGTCGGTGCGCGGTACGCAACCATACCTGAATGCTTTCAGTGCATTTATGTAGGGACGCTTTGGAGATAACAATAATTTTCGGTTAGTTGATGTGGCGGGGTTTTAGGTAAACATCGCTGTGGCAAAGTCTATTGGAAAACGTATACGGACCGTGCACAAAATAACAAAGGAAACTTTATAATCCAGCATTGACTAACGTTACCAGATACCAGAAACCCATTTTCGTTATTCGAATTCTTCTTCATAAAATGCGATTCCTTGTACCTCAACAAATGCAAACTTTGAATTTTTGTAGCAAAGATTCATGCCAAATTAATTTGGTGACTGGGTCGAGTGTTCGTGGAATAAAATTGTAAATGCTTCTTGTTTGTTATTAAGTTTGTAATTTAAAAAGGCATTGACACTTTTATGACATTACCTTTTGTTAAAAATTGGATTGTTATATTACGAAAAAAATATTAATTCTTAATTTTAAGACGATCGAACGAGCCCCAAATGTTTTTACATTATTGTTCAACCATACGAGAATAAAAGTGCATATCAGCCAAATACATGTACAATATTGCCCATATTAATATTTACTCGTCAATCAATAACCACAGCAATATTAATATTAATCTAAATATTTGTAATAATGTCAATATGTAAATTGATTCATTGATTAATCTTAAAAACAACTTTTTTACATTTAGTCATGTACAGACTGTAGTTTAACGTACACGTCTCTCTACATTAGATGGATTCTTAGTTGGTACGGAAAATATTTTTCGAGGTCGACCCTTGCAACATTGACGACAATAAATAAACTTGTCCGCGACCGCACACGAACGTGATGTCCAGAATCTTGGAGCGACAACACCCCCCACCCCTCACCACCACACAACCCGAACGACTTTGTCCGTGACTCTCTGCCAGAACTATCAAAAAGATGAAGAATTGCTTTGTTTTTCGTCAAGACGTAAATGCGATATGACCGAAGAAAACGGAATATAGCCAGAAATGACCAAAAATGAGCGCAAAAAGCCCATCAAAATAGTTATTCGGTCAACCGCGTTTACTGCAGGGTGCCCTTGGCCCGGGCCACCTACCCCAAAAAGCTCTAATGAACGAGATCTTTTGAGCACGGCCAGCATTTTTATGCGCACAAATAAAAACTGTTTGGGCAGGGGGAGGCGCTGCAGGCTTGTAGATGCCGCGCGGGTCAAAAAATGGATTAGGAGACACCCAACTTCCGGGTCACGAAAGAAAATGAAGTTGCAAAACTTTATCCAAGCAATAATATACAGGAGTTGGACAAAATAATGGAAACATCTTTATAAGGTACACAAACAGATCTGTTTCCATTATGTTGTCCAATTCCTGTAGCATAAAAACAATGTCGACAATGGAGCAAATGGCAGAGCCTTTTTCCCAAATATCTTACGCAATTGCACATCAACTAAATCCGATGTTTTTAGTACAATACTTTTTAATCAGGAACATTGAAATTCCAACCGATTAATATGATTCAATAAATATCGATATGTTGCTATTGTTAAAGAAATATCGCTATTTTATTAGTTAAAGGTTATGCCATTTTTAACCAAGTAACCTTTCTTGAGCTTGAATCGGAAACCGACTTTGCTGAATGAAAATCCAACTAACATAAAAAAAAACAAAGTTAGTTGTTTCGTAGTTGGGTCAAGAATGGCGCCGGCAGAATATAACCACGACAGGGAAGCAATATAGCAGATCAAAATGTGAGATATGGCCCGAAAATCCCCCCGAGACAGTTAGACCAAATGACCACGTCCGATGCTTTATAGTAGCAGCGGGCAAAACAGAAAAGTTGGACGCCAAAAAAACAATGGGAACGCCCAAGCTTGCTTACTTACACTGAAAAACAGAAAACCCTACAGTTTGGCTAACTAAATAAGCAGTGCAAACATATGTCGCAGAAATTGACCAGATTTAATTTTTTAGCTACTCAAATTAAAATATATTTTTTTTTTTTAAATAACAAAAATATTCAGAAATGCAGAAATGGGGAATGCGATGGGAATTGCATGAAAGAAATAGGAAATGCAAAATTTATTTTATGCAGAAATGTATTATTTTTCTCAGTTCGAGAGAAAGTTGAGGAAAAATAACACATATTTTGAAAATGGTTTTCGATATTCAATTAAATCTGAAAACCTGTATCGCAAAGTTATCGTACGTATCGCAAATAAATAAACATAACATAAAAATCAGCAACCTTACTAATGGCCGGTGGTTGAGTAGGGTTGAAATCACAGTCACTACATCTTACGGTTTCTTACCTATAAGAAAACAAAAGAAAAATATTCCAATTAGTATGTGAACATCCAAACAGTGTAAACCATGAACCATTCATCATTCTATAATTTAAAAATAATAATCTCGGTAAATATAAGCACCCGGGAATCACGCCTGTCGAACACACAATGATTGATCACGATACCGTCTGCATTCTCGATTTACGAAATTACGTTTTGTTAAATTCGAAGGAAGCCTGACGCGCAAATCGGTAATGTTCCTGCAACTATGTCATTCATGTATACTCGTAGTACAGGAAAATATATGTACAAGTACAGCTTATGCCCGTAAATATGATTGATCAACGGATAAAATACGGAATTGCTATTTAGGGAACGCAAAAATTGTAAGTAATATTAGGCGAAATGATCGTGCACTATTTAAAAAATATTAGTAACCATGAAGCTACTACAGCTAAACTCATATGGAATGAGATCGCTCTGGGAGATTATCCCCATGTTCACGTGTGTAGCCTCCGTTGGAGCGTCCATTAAAAAATGAACTGTTGATAACTTTCCTTACCCCGATCAATCAATCAACTTGCAAATCGAGGTGTCAAACGTACCAGGTCTAGCTTTACCCCCTCGCACCATGCATAAATCAGAAGTATTCCAATGGAAACGCTAGCATTTATTTGCCAAACTGGCCAATACTTCAATAGTCCGTATACCGGCATATTTCAATTCCTTAGGGTATATCGATTTGCGAAGGGTACACAGAATATCGATTTGCAAAAAAATATCAACTTGCTATCATGTTTCGACTTGTACGAATAGACAGACTTAAATCAATTCCTAAAAAATGTTGAAGAATTTATGTACAGAAAACTTATTTAAATACACGTGAAGTCAACATGAATTTATTTTTATAAATCACATAGAAAACATTTGAAAACTAACATTCTCATATGAATTCCTTAAATCTCAACTCAACCTCACTCTCAACAAAGCCAAAACAACAATAAAAATATTTTACTTAATTTTCTCATTCGTTGATCATGGTTATACTTAAAAACTTACGAATCGCCCACCACTCATTAATTCATAAAAATAAAAAATTCTTCGTTTTCCGTCGTTTGCATTGACGTCGTCAAATATATGACTACAACAAATAAAGCATACCGGTAATTCGTTCCACGATCATTTATCGCCACAAAAAAACAAAACGGGGTCAGCCGAACCGAAAGTGTGATTATCTGCGGGAAGGACTACACGCGTGTTTCGGAGAGAAGAAACTCGGCGTGAGATGAGTGGTTTATGGCTCGCCTCTCACGCGGATCAAGGCAGTTGCCACGGAATCTCAAGAGCATGCGGTGTCATTGAGAGATTTGCGAGCCGATAGGAATTCTCTCCCGCGTTATGTACGGGGAGAGAGAAAGGGGGGAGATAAACCGCACCACCTGCTTCCGAATTATGTGACATGCGCAAATTGACAACGGAAACACCACCAAAAACCACCACCACCACCGTAATCTCCCTGACATCTACCAGAGGATGCTGTCTTTGGTGCTAACTGTTAACCTGTCTAACAGTCGGTGAGGCAAAATGTTCCCCTGATGCAAAGAGTCACACTTACAAAACTACATTACTTCGATCTAACGGTGAAATTATTAACAAATGGTTGTCCCTGGTCCCTACCAACAAGCTTAGATATTATCAAAAACAGTTTCTGCTGGATAACATTTTGAAGAATAATTGAGCAGAACCGCATATTCTTCGTCCTACACCTGTCCTTGGACTTCCGCAATAAGTTCCTTAGAAGGTGCTTCCGGTTATAAATTGCAATTTTAATTGAGATTTAAGAGAGGAATTAAAGAGCTCCTTGTAATAGTCAACTTTTATACAGTATTTTGTTTTAATTTACATTATGAGATTTGTCTTTTACCTGAGTGTACCTGCTGGTGGTATCTGAATTTAAACAAAAAAACTAAGAAGAAAAAAACAAAAAAGGTGGTATTAGTGCTGTGTGGAGTTCGCCCATGCGTGCACATGTAAATAAGCGATTTTCTCCGCAACCCTACGATCCAGGATATAAAAAGGAGTGGCTAATTAATATCGATAGAGAAACGCATAAT
>JAUJYS010005369.1:0-11121 GCA_033995665.1 Melogona broelemanni
TGGGAACAGTTTTTCTGAGTGTGCTTTCTTTTGGGAAGGGCTTGTCCTTCAGACAAATAGCCTTTAATCTGGGATCTTCGAACCTAACACACAGTCCAATGCATAAAAATCGTCTATTCTGAGCTGAGTTGCTGTGAGCTACCCCTGCGCGTGTTTTTCGAGTTTAAAGTGAATTTATAGGGTATTTTAACCCTAGTCTCTCAGTCTGTGTTTGCATCACCCCCAATTTTGTGAGTACGGATCTGGACCTTTGGTCGTTTGTCTTTGTTGCAGCATAGGTTGTTGCTGTCCTGTTTTGTCTGCTGAAAATAAAAGTTGGTTTTTAGCATGCCCTTTAGACTTCAATTGTCTTTCTTTTTCAGGAGTTTTTATTGTCCATTACCCTCGAATTAGTTAGCGGTTTTTGGCGGTTTTTCTCTGATAAGGACATTTCAGAGTAATTCGTGAGGCCTGTTGTCGGATATCGTGACAATACAATGAAAATGGATTATTGTATATAGACACGCTATTTTTCATGCACTGACCGTCGTTTTTAATGAATAGAATAAACATGTGGCTCCCTCTGGTGCCCGGACTCGGCCTCGGCTGATAGACCCGACCGAGGCACGCGCGTATATATCGTGTTCATTGAATGATTGCATTATTGGGTTGTTGCTACGCCTGCACGCGAATCCTCCTGGGACACGCGAGAACTGAACGAACTGCGTGCTCACAACACCTAGGAATCGAATCCTGACTACACACACCCCGAGAACGGCCGAATATTCCATGCCGCGTTCTACGTTATTTGCGGCCGGTTAAGAGTTGCTTCGCGGGAGAGCCGCGTTTGTTGCGTCCGTGGGGAAACGATCGCAATTGCTGCCCCGTGATTTGGCAATCACACACGACTCGCTTGCATTTGTGCATCAGAATATGGCCGAGAGGTAGCGTGCTCGCTCGCCAACCAGTGAATCTGGGTTCGATTCCTAGTGCAGCCGATCGTTAGATTGGCTCTTAGTACTGCGCGGAGGAAGTCAATGGCAAACCACCTCTGTATTCTGCCAAGAAAAACACAGGTGTCGGGGGGTCAAGGGTCGGGGTCCGGATACGACACGCTGCTGTTAAAACCAGCCCCAGGACTGAATAACCAACCAACGCTTGCATTGCAGAATAAACGTTGTACGGGTCCGTTTTGGACACGCTGCACTCACAAGCTCATCCATTATTATTATTATTATTATTTCATTATTATTTTTAACAGAGTAGAGAGCGAAGGCAGGAGATTCAGTACCCCTCCTGTACCCCATGTGAGAGTCACATTTCCACCAGTACCCCTGGATCGAATAAACGATGCTGTCGCACCGCAGCCGTAAAGATTAATGACATCTTCAAATTTAAACGGACAGAACAAATGAAAATTTAGTACATGCGTACCGCGAGACAATAGGCACACATAATGTTTCCAAAATAAGAAGTACAAAATAATGAAAAGGCGTGTACACATGTCAGCCTTTTCAATTCACGTGGAAATATAAGACGTGTGCATCCGGAAAAATATAAATAATTACCAGTTTGCTAATGCACGAAGATAATGGATACTACGAACATACCAGTAATGTGTACATAACATATTGCACGGATAACGAGTACGATGAACGAGATTTCCATTCAAGATAATTTAATTTAAAAAAAAATCAAAGTAGTGCCTAGTGCACTACAGGATTACTACACCCTCATACATTATATAATGTCGTCTTAAGCAGCAATATTTTGTTTCCGTTTGGAGTAATTTTGTTTTAACTCTGGAGATGTTCCCCCAAACAAATTGTTGATTTTTTTTAGCAACAACACCGATTTGGTCGCGGTTGGTCTCATGAAGACGTAATACCACAAAGAATCGAATAATTGCTATTGCGAGCGACGCTCATCGTGAAAACGATAGAGAGCGAAGCTCCCATATGCCATGGACAGGTTCACCATTACATGGATGGGGGAGGAGTTAACTGGGTGGATGTTGGGATGATGGCATACGCGATTGGGTCCATCCAACACACACACACAAGCAACCAACCAAGATGCAAGTCCACAAACTGACCACAAACGTAGGTTTAGTGGATCTCTCCTTTCGTCCGTCAGTAATTATGATTTATGATTCGTCTAAACCCTCCTCACCTCCCCTCTCGCCCACCATCACACCTACTCATTCCAAGCCACCCCCTCACGTCCCTGGAGGATCAATAACCGCGCCCGCGCAGCATCCGGGAGATTTGGATGCAAACAGCGGGGAGCCCGGTTACAGTTGCCAGGGTTTGCCGGGAACACCGTGGGGAGAGAGATAGAGTGAGAGAGAACGAAGGAAAGAGTGAGTGTGAGTGTGAGAGAGGGAGACGCAGACAAATGAGTTCTATAATTACGAATCTCACCGTGGAGCGAATAAATAGTTTCGTACTTTTACTTTTATGATTCACGTGGGCAAACGGATATGCATATGCGCGCGCGTATCCTCGCAAGACGTGCGCGCCCTCTGCCGGTCGTTCAAGTGAACCACCCGAGAAGAACAAACCGAATTGAAAATAAAGAATCTTAACTATTTTTTTTTTACAGAACGCCCAAACCAACCATCACATTGCTACACTGAGTTGCATCGACAGATATGTTAGTCTCTACAGTAATCCAATG
Source organism: Melogona broelemanni (assembly GCA_033995665.1). Lineage (NCBI taxonomy): Eukaryota > Metazoa > Arthropoda > Diplopoda > Chordeumatida > Chordeumatidae > Melogona > Melogona broelemanni. Next base: position 2,659 of record JAUJYS010005369.1, read on the forward strand.
TTCAACTTCTGATATAATTGAGAGTTAGTGAGCACAGACACAAAATAAAATACAAAATGCACATAAAAACACATTGTTGTATGTAAGTAAAATGGAAAGCCTCGTTACGAGAATTGTGGCCCTTGTTTCACATTTTTGGCAGTTTAAGAAACAGTAGACGCAGTTATTTTCCCAATGTCTGAAATGCTCGGAAGATAAAGTGACATTAATTTATTAACTAGAAAAGTATCCCCAATTGTAAAAGTGTGCAAATCCACAACGTTGGTCTGTAAATAAAATAAAAAATTCTTACACTTTTCGATTTTCACTGAGTTGCATAGACACTTCTATTTTACACTGAGTTGCATTCCTTGACTTAAAATTTCAAAATCAATTCGGATTTTTCTTTAGTTATTCATTTAAAGTAGTGACGCAAATCCCCTATTTTTCGCTCCTATATTCCTGGAATACCTGACATGATTTTATCACGTCAGGTTTTCCAGGAATATAACGTGAAGATATACACTGAATACATGTATCACAAGATACTTGTTTTCTTCTCGAGACATCTTCTGAAGCGGCATGCACAATTTGCCACGTCGTAACTACAGAAATTATTGTTCTTATTATTTTATGTTCGTGGCGTCAAAATAAATATTTACAATTAATTCGTTAAGACACCGGTCTCACGAGGTGACATCGGAGTGGATAATCTTACGTGGCAGTGGAGGAGGCGGGGTGGGGGGATCCACGATCGCAGCATGTCGCCCCTGTCAGCGAGGTGTATTAAAACAAACAACGGTTGCGTCGATTAATTTATTTGAGTGTCATAAACTCGAAACGTCTTCTCTCGGTGAGGGGAAAAAAAGGTGGCGCCATCTGTTCGCGAGTGAAATATGGTCCCCGACGTCACACTAAGCGCTGTTCAGCAACTTCATAATGACAGTCTTTGCAAAGTATCACGCGCCATTCGGTGGTACCATTGATGAAAAATAATACTTTAGATGCGTCACTAAGATAAACACGTGCAATTTGAACGAACCAAAATAAGAAGCGTGATTTTTTTCTTCTCCAGATAATCTCGCAATTAGTTTAAAAAGTATGGTCTATATGCATGACAATTACAAGCATTGTTGTTATTTGGCGGCGGTACAAAGAATAAGTACCACAAGTGCAATCGATATTTTTTTAACCATTCCCCAATAAGCACGAACAGAGAGCTTCAGACAGCGAATAGCCATAAGCATATAATGAAAATAAAATCCTTGACCAGGGATGAATACGGCATCAATTACACCGGCGAAGAACGGGATTTTGCAATACGATAAAAAATCGATACGACTAAAAATAGATTTCCACACCTATTGTATACAAACATTAACCAATTTCGGTACTTCGTCACAATAACCGATTAACAGATTAATATCTCGCGTCGTAATTCTCAGCGTGACGTACACTTAGGCAAGCAAGTCACAATGGAACTAGTCTGTCATAATCTGGAAAGAGATTACAAAACCATTAGGCCAGCCCATCATTTAGAAAGAAAAAAGAGAGAGGGGCAAAGAATCTCGATTAATTCAACCGGACTGACGCGCCCCCCCCCCCCAATTTTCCAAACTGAAACAATTTTTATTTCGTTGCACTCTCTGTAAGTACCGGTAAAATACAAGTGGCGCAAAACAGAAGGCACGAATGGTGGTAGTGGATGGGGGAGGGGGGTTCAAAAAAAGAGCCGGGTGAAACTTAGTGTGAGAGAAAAAAAAATGAAGAGAGAAATACGGTTTTTTGGCCCGGTGCCAGCCGCCCAACATATTTCCCTACACATATGTCAGATAGAAAAATCTTATACCTCAAAACAAAAATTATGCTTCTGAAGCGGAAAGCATTTTGTTCGGAGCCATACAAAAAATAATGAACACTGGGCATAAAAAAGAGTGGGAGACACAAAAATACGAAGAATGGGCGAGAAGAGGGGAGTGAGGCGGGCGGAGGGATGAGCCAAAAAAAAAGGCGAAATTTTGAAATGGCTTGCGTTAATGAACATACGTTTGACTCGAGGCAGGCAACAATATATAGAGAGCGTAAAGGAAGAGAGGGAGAAAAAAATTCCGGAATATCTGTTTCATTTTTAATGCTATTATTTGTGCACGTTACATATTGCCGGAGACAGAGAGCGAGCGAAAGAGAGAGAACACAGCATAACTACAATAGAATAAGTTTTGCTTCGGTGTAATTATTTTTCAGTCGTCGTCGTCGGCGTCGGCGTAGTTCGTAGTAGTCGTTGTCGTATCGCCGCTGGCAAAAAAGAACAAAAGAGCTTTGGGAGGAAAAAAAAATCGCGGAGTTAATAAGATGTTATTATAGACAGTTCCATTATATAGCTAAATTGCCAAAAGAATATAACGTTCCCATATTGATTTTGGCCGCCAGACGAGAGACTGTTGGAGCCGGGGAAAAAAAAAACTGAACTGCAGTCGAGATCATCAAATTTCGGTTTAAGCCAAGTTGGCGACACATGTACTGTGAATGACAAAATGTCGAATATGGTAGAGAATGCACACTGTACGAGTATATGTGGAGCAGCACATTGAAATGAACTCTCTGATATAAAAAATACAGGACGAGAATTGTTAACTGAGGAACACAAAAAAATGTATTCTATTGATCCAAACGCGTTTTATGCATTTTGTATAGTGGAAATACTCTCTGTAACCTAATACCTCATCTAATTAAATAAAACACTTCGGCTTTCCTGGAAAATTAGTATTAGTTTAACTGATACAACATGGAATGTCACCTATTTAAATAGAAATCGATAACTCGAATGGAACACTATAGGAACAATGATTAAAATTTTGGTTTATTAAAACGAAACATCTACCAGCATTTTTTAGACTATACACATGTGTATGATGTTATTAAAAAGAACTACACAATATTTTTCTTTGCAAAAATATATTATTAAATTACGAATAAACGAGTTAGATTTTCCATTTTGGTGATCGTCCACATTTTTTAAAATTCCAATCATAGTAAAGTCCGATTGTAGTTTTTCGATGGTCTTCCAAAGAAGTTCCTTGCAAATTAAGCTTGAATAGGTCATTGCGCAGAAGTGACGTGTAATTTATCTCGTGCAAAGCTGGAGTTATTGCAACTGTCAACTAAAACTAAACAGAAACAAAAAAAAAAATCTGTTATCGGTGTCAACCCAGAAGGTTGCCAATTTTCGCAAACTAGGTACACGTAGGCTTAATTGTGCTGCAGTAATTGATGGATCCGTCGTAGTTGTCGCCCAACTGTCAGCGTAGGACATGCCAGTTTTGATCCGCGAACTGCGTGCGTTACACCGGTCGACTAAATACTCATTGTAATTCAACGTGACAGATTTGCGCATGATGCATCGGACCCTAATTCATTTCGCATCCATCAAGCAAGCGTTGGTCGGTGCGAAAACTGCGAATCGAGCCACATGTGCTGTCGCTCTCCCAACCCCCTCCCACCCTTCCCTCCCCTCCACTCGTCAAACGTTCCAAAACAAAGGATTTACTAGTGATGCTGCGCGCGAGCACCTATGTGTAATCCAAAATTTGGATCGTAGCTGAGACTGTCGCCAATACATTTTCATAAATGGAGATTCCATGTAATCCTAATAGATTAACTATTAATTACAATTACAATATTTACCCGCAAGCAGCCCCTTTTAGGGGGCCAATGACGGGGATTAAATTTTATTCATAAGGGAGAATTCATAAGGGAGTCGCATTTTCCAATTTAATAAATAAAAAATTGAAATACCGTTGAAAATGATTAGCAAACCATAACCGAATTTTGACAACTATTCGCGAATTTATAAAAGGAAAGGGCGTCTATGGCATTCCAGTAACACAGTAAAATAAAAAAGGGATGCCCGTTATTGAATAAAGATGTCGCTATAATACGACATACATATATGAACACATCAGTACATGGAATTGCAGACAAAAAACTAAAAACCCATTTCGATGATACATAAAACTGAAACTATGTCGAGTCTCTGCTCGTGAAAAAATATCTTGCCTTAAAAAAAAACATATTTGCGAAAGAATATCACAAAGTAGATGATTTCTGCTTTATACCACTCAACAAACACCATCATTAGGTCGTCTTGGCACTAAAGAATGAAGTGCAATTAGAAATTAGAAATGGTTTCAATCAACAAATAACCCACAAATGAATGGGCTTTCTGGAAAATAATTGGGCCCTGGATAGCCTAACTAGGCTAATAGGTTTTCAAAATAGGCTCTTATTAGGTAATATACCTTAAATGGTAAGTATACAGTGTAAACTCTGAAACTGCACTTTATTCTTAGAATTCTTTGGATCCGCCGTCTAGCATGGAGTAATGAAAAAAGGATTTCTTGGAAATGCAATTAAAATAGCGGTTGAAATAATATTATTGCGGTGCATTAGAAAAACATGGAAGGAGGAGACCGTTTCGTCGGTCGCCGACACTCCTATTCAAATTTGTTTTTGAAAGAGGGGGCGGTGAGATATGTGAACCGAGAACGCAGGATTTAATTAAAAAACTAAACCTTGTGACTGTCGTGCGGATCGATATAAAAACGGGCAAACCATTAAAGAAATGCGCAATATCACCGACCAGAACAGAATTAAAAAAATGAAGAATCTCGTCTTTTGTTGTTACATTTTTAATTATTATATTAAAAATGTATTAAAAATTAGTTTAAAGAAAGGATTATGAAAAGATAACTTAAAATCTAATTTATTTACATGTCGCTCGAATACTAACAAAAATGTCTACAGTATCTCTACGATTTTGCTTTAATTTACCTGTATCCCTCATGTTGCTCCCTCGTGTATCCCTCGTGTTGCTTTCACCAGTACCCCGAGATCGAATAAAACGAGAGCCCGCGCCGGGAATCGAACCCGGGACCGCCGCACCGCAATTGATTGCAATACCGACTGGGCTATACGACGAGAAGTACAATTTGAGCAAGCTATTTACGTCGTTCACAATGACGAGCTTATTTAGATACAAACTATACCGTTCCACCATAGGTCTAGTGTTTCACAAAGGAGGCCCGCCCAGTTTACAAACACACACCGCCTCGCCAATAATTCTAGACTCGGAAGTTGAGCCACCGTCACGCAGATACACATGTAGCAACAACAAATTTAGCATTTCCACGCACAGCCAAACTTCCCGAATGAATTATGAATGATGTACTTATACGGAAGATTCAGGTGCGCTATACAGGTTGACTGCGGCCTCTAAGTGCTTCGCGTGCAGATTTGAATGATGCATGCATGCATGCATCACTGAGCAACAGGGATCGGTACTGCGGTATACGGTCTTTTTCCTGTGCCTAGACAGCCATGCATCGATAATCTTATGTGTTATTGTCTTTTTTGTTTCACGGGTGTAGCAGTAGGCAAATGAGTGAAAATAAATAAATTCTAAAAATAAATAAATAAATATATCAAAACGATTACAGACATGTTCCTCAACAATCAAAAAATATTTAATATTTTTTTCCTAACATTGGTTTGGGATCTTAAAAATTTTGGGTAATGACGATGGCCTAAGGCTTTGATAATTTTGTTTTTTGTCATAAATATTATTTTATAAAAAATTTGGAGTTTAGTCAACTCATAGTCGTTTGTTGCTTGATGATCAACGAACAGACAGAATCGACGTCAAGACTCATGCTTGTGATTTTGTATATTTTGCAGATAAATTGTATAAGCGCAACTTATACATTAATAATGCTAAATTATATGTGTGCATACACATATATGAACAGGAAAAATGAAACCTTTGGTCATATTTTCAATTTAAGTCCAAATCAATATTTGTTGAAATAAACTACAATTTTAATTTTAAATTCAAAGCAATAAATAAAAACTCATCTAATTATCTTTTTATTAAACATGAATCATCAGATATTAACGGTGCGAACGCCAAGAACACTGCCACGTAAAGTCAAACTAATTTAGGTTGATTTAACAAAATTGAATAACGCATAATGCAAATTGTGAAAACGCCTTCAGCGTATCGCATATTTAAAAACATGATTTTCTGCAACACGGAAAAGCTTGTATTTAATAGAGTGAGTTTGCTGACTGGATAACGCGAGTTCTCAAAATGGAAATTGTATACCCTTAGCGAAAAATAATTTAATTTTGTAAGGCATGATTTTTTCTTTTCCTTTTCAACCAGGGTTTCGCATGCGAAGCGCATCCTCTACATGTCAGGGTCAACAATAAGATTTTCAAACGTCATCGTCAAGCGGTACGTTAGAAGAGCCAAATAAAGGCGTGCATACAATACAGAGAGCAACGGATACAATGCGAGGACGTGCGTGTACAAATCTAATAAGTCCTGCATAACGAATTTGTGCAAAGTGCTTTTTTTTTGGCGCTCTCGGAATACTTTAGTTTCAGTTGTCACCATTTACACACTAGGTTTGAAACGGCAACCTGTAAAATTAAATTACACGTCGGTACAGGCCCCTCTTTACGTTGCATTTTCTCTTAGAGAACAAGAAAATAATAAAGCCCTGCGCACTTACCACAGAACCAATAATATTCAATAAGCTTGACGGTACGAGTAAGTAATAAATATAAAATAAGAGCATTATTATTTTCAAATATAATAAAGCAGATACAGTATTGTACGCATGTTTGGTGGTTAGAGCCTGTAGATAGTTATTTCTAAAAAAAAATGAGGTGCGCAATTTTGCTGTGGTTAGACACAATTCTGAAGGGATTAATACCCGCGGTCGAGAGTTAAATCCCATGCCAGCAGTTTGGGGAATATTTTTGGCGAAAAATAATCTGGAATATCTTTTCCATTTTTAATGCTATTATGTGCACCTCTGCCCTCTAGATAATTCATATCAAAATACGGCACAACTACACGTAACTCACAAGGTGGAGCAGAAAATACGGTATACCTACCTAACCTAACCTAACCTATCAACCATGTTACCTAACCTAACCTAACCGTAGAAAACATGGTTGGTAAGGTTAGGTTAGGTAATTATACCGTATTTTCTGCTCCTTCTTGTGAGTTACGTGTAGTTGTGCCCAAAATACTTACGACTCTTCAAATTTATTGATTTTAAGAATCTTTTATAGCAGCATTATTATGTGCATTTGTTACTAAAGTGGCGCCATCAAGTGCACAAAATAGGAAAGGTAAAAGCTACCCCTTCAAGCGCACACACCGTGCACTCAGCTATCAACTGGAAACGCTTAGCATGATAAAAAGTCCATCGTAGGACGACACTGCAACAGAGGAGGGTTGCAACTAGCTCGTAGTCTGCCTCGGTTCGATATAGCCGGACCAACCTCTCGAGTTCGTCCGACAATTTATTTCTCGCCAGAAAAAAAGAAGGTAAAGAAAGAGAAACGCGAGCTATAAGATGATGCGTGAGAGAAGAATGAATGGGTGCAGCAAGGTGGTGGCGGTGGTGGTGAAGGGGGGAGATGGCTGCGGCAGCACTAGCGGTATTGATATGGCCATGAAGGTGGGGAGGAGTCAACTATGTGTCGGGGGAGGAGGAGGTTGGCAATACGATGTCGATAAAATAGGCACAAGGGTGGCCGACCGAGGAAGAAAAAAAAGAAGAGGATAGGAGAGAGAGAGAGAGAGATAGAGAGAGTATGAAATCGCGAGCACTGTCGCCATACAGCCTAGGGTTAAGTGTCAGATGATAGATTGCTTCCTCCTAGACTACTCGCCAGAAGTCTCTTCCATCAAAACCGATTTTCTATAGACTGGGCGACGAGGCCATATAACACTATACGATGTAATACTCTTACAACAATTTCCGCCAGCCTCGTCGTTTCGTTGAAACCGGGGCGTCCTATTCGTCCACCTGAGACCAGGTGCACACAGACACAGAACCGACCACAAGTTTGTGCACCTTCCTCGCTTCTCGTGATGACCCCTCTTGGTGGTCATTACGCGAATGCACGTCATCGTGCTATGGGGTGAAGCGTCATTAGGGGTAGGCCATTTAAAGTAACGCGGATGCCAGACAAAAAAAAATTTGAACGATAACCGCGCCGTCTGGCTGTATAACCGATGGCAGATAAACCAGCCCAACTCTCGGATCAGCTAATTCCATTATACGAGACCAAGCTTATCGCACGACTGAGATGAGCATCTCCACTGAGTTACGGTTGCCATTTAATTTTCAATCTTTCGATTCGGAAACAACTACCGGGTCGTTTAAGCCGCTAAAGTGTGAGTGGCGACAATCCATCGCCAGAGTCTATCGGCCTCCTAGACCAATACACATTTTATTTTTATTATCGGGATCTTATTTCGATTTCGATTATTGCATGCGGGTGCGTTTTAAAATTAAGATTTACCGATGGCTCAGTGGGTATGGGGACAATATGCTACGAAGCCAACGGTCCCGGGTTCGATTCCCGGCGCAGGCTTTCGTTTATTCGTTAGCCTGGGGTACTGGC
>JAUJYS010005370.1:0-11121 GCA_033995665.1 Melogona broelemanni
TTTTTTTTTTTTTTTTTTTTTTTTTTTTTTTTTTTCCAAAGCGCATTCCCTATTAGACTCGGCGATAATCATTTATCCTTGTCAACACTCAAAAAAACATTTCGCGGTAATAATTCCATTAGGATTGACAGCCGAAATCGTATGTGCATGACTACTTTCGTTTCCAAATTTCGTTACAAAAAGTGTTTGGTACAATTTAAGTGCGAGAAAGTAATTAACGATTATGCAGTAATTTCTACATCAACTATCGTACAAGTCAAAATGAAGAAAAATGTTTTTGAATCTGCGATTTATGTACCGGGTATTGAATTATCTTGTAGATTTTAAAATATTCAATTTCGCATTTGATAATTATTTGAAAACGATGAAATTTATATTTTTTCATATATTAAAAAAAAAATTCAACATTTAATTCAAAATAATGTAGCCAGCATATTTTTTTTTATATTATTTTATTCCGGATCACTGTAGTGAATAGCACTACAGGAGGTTATTGTACCCCTCGTGTCTTACATTTTTATTATCAACTAATTGAAAGTTATCGATGAGTTTTGTATATTTTAGGCAATTGAAACGCAATTTCCTTTTCGTAGGCGCAATATTATGAGTCCTGACTTCAGGTTTAATTCTGCGTCTACATTAAATTTATGCAACTATTGATTCGTCAAGTCAAATTACCTATTACAGGAAATTGATAAAAAATAAAATTAGGACTTACCGCAAAGCGCGATTTTCCAGTAAAACTGTCAAAGTTTTCAACAATAATGTTTTCAACAAACAGTTCTGTTCCAATAATCCAACTGACTTTTGACAGCAGTCGATTTCTAAACAACTGTTCGGCGAGACTTCAAAATATTCCACTTTTCGCTGGCGGCCAAACCAGGTACCTGCAGGTCAGACGGATTCTCGCAGGACCGCGAAAAAGCAAACAGATGTGTCGGAAAATAAAGTAAACACGGATCCAATGATTTCAGCACCCACACGCGTTCGCAAAGCCGGACACAAAAATTCATTCATCCATTCCTCGTGCCAGTAAACGTATGAAATGGCGCGAGCGGCGGGATTCGCAGTCGACTCGCGCGCCACCTACGGAAGAACGTGTGTGCGTGTGTGCGCGTGCGTGGTGGTGACGACGAAACAAAAAGGTTCGGCGCGAATATGACGACTGAGACGAACACACACACAAATATACGCCAACAAGTTTTCTCATGCGCTTGCCACGCATGGTTTCGATTTGCTCTACATCTTCCTGAGACCTCACACGAAAATGAGACACTTTTTTTTAAAGATTTTGATGACATTATTTGTTGAATCTAATTTAAAATTGAATAATTAGTCGTTTTTGTCTGCGCTCGAAATAATACCCTTTTCAAAGTGATTTTTTGTTTGAGCGCTCTCAATATTTGAATTATGGTTGTTGGGCCTTCGAGATCGAAGATGTTATCCTAAAATACAGATCGTCATACCGAGGCTATACGCATTCCTCATCAGCAAATTTTGAAATTCTTGAGCATATTTAGCATTTTCGAATACCATTCAATAACACGAGAAAAAAAAACAAGTCATTGTTTCAACGCACCCTGTACAACAATGTGTGACTATTTCGGCAGGAACATTATGGTTTGAATCACATAGGCGCGTTAGGAGAACTAGTTCGGTCAAAATGAACATAAGTCCTCGTAGGATAACATATAGTCTGTGAATTTCAGTACATAACAAATGTATTTTCTTTTTCTGTCGCTTAACGAAATCTCATGGCTGAGTTGAGCGGAGGATTTGCTCGGGCGATAAAACTCTAAAACCTTCTCTGTAAAGCACGCGAGCATTGTGTATTTGCCTCCCCTCTCGAGTGTTCATCGCCATCGAAGAAAGCGTTCTCTTCCTGCTGGCCTTGGGATCCTCGAGCGAACAACTTCAGGTTTTGTTTGTTCGGAAACAAAAAAGTGCAGCTTGTTTATCCGATTGTTCCGTGTAAATAAACATATGTAAAAATTACATATATTTTTTTTATAAAAAAAATATTATCTCGTTTATTTAGGTTATGTTAGCGACAAGATTCGTGGACCATGTTTGAAACATCCAAAAGAATTAAGAAAGATACAAAAATGCAGATATGAAGGTTACCGCCAAATGAACTACACATATGTACCGGTACGTCAGAAAGTTTGCAACTTATCTCGTGATATGGTGACGTCATTCGCAGCTAGACGGAAAATGCTACGTCGACTTTGTCAATTATTTTCATTCGCTTTACGAGTTTAAATATAAAAATATAAAGAACAAACCCTTGCATAAGATTAATGATAGGTTCTTAGGAGGTTAAAATAACCATGCAACTCTACACTCCCGAGCGTGTATACGAAAACACGTCTATTTTCTTTTGTATCGGCTGACGGTCGAATAGAAAACAACCTACACGTGTTTTTTTGTGTTGGTACGTCAGCTGGGGCGGAGCGACACACCCACGTGGGCAACCTTCAAGGGTGGGCGTGTGCCCCGGGGGCTTAACCAGTCATTGACCGTCGATCAGACATGACATCCCCGTGCACGGGTTGCGATGCGATTTGCAAGAGCAAGTGTTTTTTTTTGTTTTTTTTCCTCTGGCGATTTAAACCCCTCTAGATCACGTCTGGAGTGCGACAGCTTAATTGCTTATTCACACAAATGTCAAAATTTTCAAACCCCCTTTCACAAGAATGAATGAATAAATACTATTTACGAGATTCATCAGTTTCAGGAATTGGCTCACCTGTTTCGGAGTTTTTTTCGAGACGAGACGAGACGTGAAATGCCATAATGAAATATTGTCTTGGTTGTACGATCGAAATACATAATGAAATTTAAAAATAATATACTTGGTCAATTTTTTATTCAAGTTATTCAAACGATATGTTTATTTAATATTTTCTCTAACGAGAATATTTATTCTTTAGCAAAAATATAGCGTGACTGTTTATTCTTTAGCAAGAATATAACGAGATTATTTATTCTTCAACAATACTATAACGACACTTTAAGTTTACTACACGTATAAGAAGATTATACCGATATTTAGAAATTACTTTCTTTAACATTTTACCGGTTTCCCTGGAATTAAAAAAGTGTTATTATCTAGAAAGTTGGCAAATTGTCGTGAGCTGAAACGAAATCAGTGGACAAAAATAACACGAGATTTCATTTTTACAATATTTTCGAAATGATCGAGGACAATTGAAATGGCCATTTTATAAATCACCAATATTACCAATTCGATCGTCGGTCTCGCCTCGACTGAACCTCAAACTCGTTTGTAAGAAACAAATGGCCACAATCGATTCGCGTGTAATCAATCAATCATTTGTACTGTGAAGTGGACTTTCTGGTTTTACCACTAGCCTATAATATTGGCGATGCAGACCCACTGAAGCCATCAAACACCCACCATCCCCCCAAGCCATCAAAGACCCACTGAAGCGATTAGTTTTTTTCATAGTCGCAGGGAGTTCACAAAAACCCGGGAGCAAACGCACAAACTGATGGACAAGTTATGCTAAGCGTTAACACTTAAATTGTTTATTTACAACTTTATTGGTTACAATGCCCACCTGCACGATAAAACCTGGCCAAATAAAGGCGTTTGAACAAAGGGGTATGTTATGGCATCCTGTGTACACAAGCGTTGCGTGAACCTCGTGCAAATAGTCCATAGAATTAAAAGAAAGCCTTCGATCGAGTGACACATTTGCAATTGACTTTTTGTTCGTCACTTCTGAACAAATTGGAATTCCGGCAAACTGATTTTTTTAAATAAATAAAGCGCTTAATATGTTTGCATTAGATATATTAATGAAAGTTCATGTGTCGTAATGTCGTAATGTATTGCATTGACAGCAAAGGCATCTTTATATCTTGACAAATGAAACAATCCATGTCCACTATGAATCACCTCTAGTGGTATTCATACACGGATAGAAAATGGCTGTAGTCATATGTTTGGTAGTTCTATCAGATATAAGAACTTACCATAATTTCTGGCAATAAAAAAATTAAGTTCTTCAAAATTTAAATGATGAGAAAGTTCAAAAATAAATATACTTATGATGATTGAAAAAATATATTTATGATGCTTGTTAAAATAATACTGAAAGAAAGATATAATCAGTAATTATGACACTTTCTAAAAAATATTTAGGTATATTTCAATAGAAATGCTCAAGCCATTTACTAAATTCGCGGATAACATTTAATATTTTTTTTCGTATCAAATATCTCGTAAAAAGGGGGATTTTTACATCATGTTTATCTAAATTAAACTACTTCAAAAGCACTCAAGAAATTGCTAAAAATATTTAACGCGTTGAATAAAGTATTCGAGTATTTGCGCAATGATGCAATCTAATCACAATTGACCAAAACATCACGAGTTTCGAATTAGACACCACCGTACTTTTCCCCCCAAACGTACCGTTGAATCATAAGCTCAAGATATTCTAGAATATTCCACTAGTTTCGATTTGTCATCCACATTAGAACGATTGCAGGTGGATTGCGCCATATCGTTATTTGAAAAGGTTTGCGCAATTTGGACTTCCAATTTGAACTCTTTGAGAGAGGTTCGTGACCGCGAGTGGTGGGGGAGAGAACTAGTGAAAACATCGGTCCTGACAAACAAATGCAACCGCATTCCAGAATTTTCCCTAAAAATATCAGTTGTCTCAACTTGTCTGCGACATAAAAAAAGTTGATTTACGAACGAAATTGTGGCGAATCCTGACCTCCACATACCATTTTTATTAGTCATTTCTACTTGTTTTTTAAGTTTAGGTTTTAACGACCACTAGACGAGATAAGCGAAGAGATAAGACCTTCACTAGGGAAAGGACAAAGGGTTGCCGCAAATAACACTTTCACCACGAGCTGAAATTCGCTGATTTCGATTTTCGTATAGAAAATCTCATTTTGATTTAAAATAATTCAAAAACATAAAATATAAATTTTGACTTAATACAATATTTTCAACAGAATAAGCGCAGAAGCACAGCGAAGAGTGTAGTTAAAAATAATTGATTGAATCTATCTTGCGAGTTAAGACAAAAACACACAACCAGACATCGTCAACATTCACGCAAATTTGAAACAACTAAAAATATAAATGTTAATAGTAAGTCTTATACGATGAAGACGCTCGTATTTTTGGTTGCTTCAAATTTGCATGAATGATGACGATGTGTAAGTGTGATGTACAACTCGCAAGATTAATTAATTTAATCAATTATTTTTCTGAATATTTCCAATAACAGAAATTCGCAAATAACGAAGAGGCATCCAATTTAGGAAAGTCCAATTATTCTTAATGATCAATTAAAAATATATTACATATTATGCTTAAAATTCCTATAATTAGTACTTGAACTGAAGTTTTGCATTTCAAATTCGAAAGTGGCCATCAGTACCTAAAAGACGAGTAATTTCTATTCTCTTTGAAATGCTACGGCTAAAATTGCGACGCGAAAGGGTCAAGAATTTCTAAAAAGTGCGGAGGCGGACTTCGAAATTTTCTCGGCACTCAACGATTTTACAGAACCACGTCGTGCTGAGTGGTCCTTCCATTTCCTTTTTCAAAGAAAAAGATAAATCTGTCTGCCCATGGTCACTGACCTTTTCGAACAAAATCGAAAAACCAGACTCGTCTTCTGGGTTCCCACACACTTTGCTCCCCCCAAGAGTCTGCAACACTCACGTGAGTCCATGACTCATCCAATTGTTTTCAGTTCGTTTACCTGCACCAGACGCACGTCTAAGTCATGATTTTTCCAGTACAACACCGTGTGTACACATAATTTTTTTGGACCGCTTCACTCCGATAGATCGATTATGCATGCTTGCTGCAGCATCCCGCACATTAACAACTGTGGGAATTTGGTGAAAGCCTTTGAACAGGTCTAGGATAGTGCCCCGTATAACTACGGCAATAACTCGTATCAAAGGCACGTACTTGAATATCAAAATAACCAGAAGTAACCACAAGATTTCCTCTATTTTCGTCGAAGTTCTCAAAGGAAAGTTGGAACAATTTGCTAATGAGGATACATTTCCCCACAGTGCTGCTTAAATATCTGTGACGATAGTCACATATAAAGATTAATTTAAAATTATTTGATTTATATTTGCGAGCAAATTGTCTCTTTTAAATAGATACTGTAATAATTCGAAATAAATATTTCGTGATGGACAAATAAAACGATTAATTAAAAATGGATTAACTTAAAATTTACCAGCAAATTGTCTTTTAAAAGAGTGTTTAAACTCATTATATTAATTTTCAAGTACGAATACATTTTTATCACATCGCAGGTCAAAAAGATTGCCTTTCTTCCAGTAGTGATCACTTGACACTTGCACAAAATAATAAACTGAACTCGATCTAGAAGACAATTTTACATTAAGTTTAATTTAACAAACAAAGATAGTGACAGATGAAACAATTAAAATATACATGCGCGTTTTTTAACAGTATATCTATAGTCTATTAACAGAACGGAAAAATTAAATTTCCCTCGAGTAATGTCAAAGTTATTATTTTGACAAATTAACGCGCACAACTTCCAAGTTGTAGAAAACACGGCTGTAACCTTAAAAAATGTCAATACAGAGATATACGCTTATAGATACATCTTATATACAGGTTATATATAGATACATGTTACCGTACACACTCTCACGATGCAAATACAACAGAATTATGCAATGCAAGTTCGAATCCACGTCATATTCGTCATGTCGAAACGTGCTTCATAGAACCAATCCCAAAGCAAAACACCAAACGGAAAATATCCACTTCTTTTAATATCACAAGCGAGTAGTCACCGTTGACTTGGTATTTTAGTTGAAATTAAAAGCGGTGGGGCTACGTCTGCATATGACAAAAATAGATAGCCCATTGTCCTGGTTCGTTCGATTAAAACGAGCCCAGTGTGATTAACATTTTAATTAAACTATAATTTTTCTCCTAAATCACATATTCAAGATTCAAAGATGCACCTCCACAGAAACCTATTCGAGAGATAGTACATGTATATCCAGAACTTGTGCATGTATTTCTAGTGCATAGGCAAGCACTGTTAGTTCGCGCTGAGACGCGCAGTTTGCGCAGACCACGACTAACGTACAACTCGAAGACATTCGATAATACGGACTTCACACTGAGAATCGCCACCAGTGCCATGATATCGAATGTATTCGAATTGCACATGATAAAAGTCATTCACGCAAACTTTTACTAGTTTCTATGTCGAAGGCCGTGTCCTAGACGATAAGCGATCGAGATTGGCTATTTTTTGTATCGTGACGCCTTCCGCACAATTAAAAAGAAAAAAACTACAAACATAAAAACTCGGAAAAAAAGGCTCTTTTGGGAACGGCAATCGGTACAATGTTATTACACAGAAAGATTAACCAATTTAACACCTAACCAAAAAAAAAATCAAAATTAATCAAATAAATTACCAAAACAATCACCTACGCCAGGCGTTTAAAAAAAACACAATAAAATACCTTCTTGCACAAACATTCCAAAATTCCAAGAAAATGTTACAAAAAAAAAAACAAAAAAAAAAAACGAAAAGCTTGCAAGGTGTGAATCCTTTTTGTTCTGCCTACACACGCGTTTTGCATTTTTTTTACAGGGTGTGAAAACCGAGGTGGATAAAATTAAGCTAAGATGAGTCGTTAAAGTTATTAAATAAATCAAAATTGAAAAATATATCACAGAGCACAACACTTGCGGTCGAAATATCGCCTTAGATATAGTATTAACCGAAACAAGTAATGTTGGGTTTCCACAGAAAATAGCATATTTTGTTTGTGTACGAACACTGGACGGTCCCACTAGTGCTCTTAGAATTAAATTGCTTAACGCGATTTTGTCCATCAATTTCAAATATCTTTGGTATACGTGGGTGTTGTAAAATGAACATTCCCAACAGGAATCTAGAAGCAGGTGCTTCCAGCTGGAAATATACATTTCCCAACGATCCCACGTCCCAAGGATCTTCGAAATACGGAGCAAGCAATACGTTATTTTGCCCTATTTAATTCGTATCTGGACATGTTACGCCATGGTTTTGTCGACAAAATTATTCAAGCAATAGAAATAAATCGAGAAACGTCAAAACCTTTTGACTCATCATCCAAGGTGATTATTTTATTTTATAGTTCAACTCCAGTAATGTCTGAACCGATTCTTGGGTGAGTTTAAACAGGTGGCGCAAAACTTTGATTGTGAAAATAACTGATATGTACGTATGAATATACATAGTTTAATTTAATTTCTAATCAAGCAATTTGGAACTGAACGCACTAGTGTTGTAAGCGCGAAAATCTAGTCTCACTAATTCTCAAAGCTCGTCACAATGTCGAAGTCCCTTGGATGAATAAAAAATATTTTATATTTTTCCAAGACGTGCCAGCTCGACTAAGTCAGGGAAGGAGGGCAACGATCTGGTTATTCAACTTGAATTTCAAAACGCTGTGCGTCTAGAGTGCCTAGCTAACCTCCTCTGATGAGCGCGAGTGGCTGCAAAAAGCAACGGTAATGCGAACCAAACACTTTTTTTTTTTAAAAACAAGTAAGCAAGAACGATTGCTAGGTGTGACGTACTTGACGAATCTTCGTCGCTCTGCTACAGATTATCCTTGTGCCAAGACCAGCGTTTGTTCGTGTGGTCAAAGCTGTGCGTTAACCATTGGTGCTCGAGAAGTTGATACCGATCCTTGTGAAGGAACAATGGCTTTCCACGTCTGGAGAAGGACAGAAAATAAAATTAGATAATAAACCAAGGTAGTGTACAATTAATTAAATGTAATCCAAAGTTCCACTTACTTCAATTCTCGATCCTCTTCGCCGTAGCTGTCCAGGTAGACCGATCCCCATAGGCACGCCCTCTTTCCTCTTATCACAAAGATGGAGGACAAATTGATGGCTAAAAACATGGCCGTTCCACTTCCGCATTTGATAGAATGCTGAAAAATAGTTGTTTTTTTGTTGCAATTATTTTCGCTTGCACAAGAAGCTTAATTTTGAAACATTTTAAAGGGAATTAACTGAATTAAAACATGGAAACACTTACTTGGACAGCCTCGCCCATGTCATCCTTGCGACAACAATTTCCTCGCAGACAAATGATGGTGCCGCACACTAGGCAAATGGATGGCTCCTTGGGGACGTGTCGGCAATTTTGGCAGGCCTTCTGGTGGTAATGCTGGAAGATCTGATCGTACCTCTGGGGCAAACGTAGCAGATGCGGACGATGCCAGATCTTGTTCTGGTGCAACAAATTCTATAAAAAGAAGACAACCACAAAAATTAACCTAGGAGAAAACAAAGATAAAATTCTGAATCCATCATCACACGTGACAAAACAAAGAAAACATTGTCTGTCTCAATTTTATTACAATATGCCCAATTATGAAGAAAGATTAGAATCTTAATTAAAATATACGGCTTTTGAGACACCTCTTTGTCGAACTGCCGTTACATGCTTCGACATCGAATGTAAAAAAATTGGAAATTAATAAACCATGTCCAAAATATCCATAATGCATATTACCGACATCACTAAATTTATACAAATTATCTAAATTTGAGTGAGAATGAAAGGTAGTCCCTACCCGGGAGGCGATTTGTGCCACGTTGACAAAGGCGATGAAGTCCTGACACCAGTTGCGCAACACCCATCGCGGATCGTCTGTGATCCAGGTGAGGAGGGCGGTGCTGTAGTAGCCCTGCAGGGTGCCGTCTACAGCGGCCGTGAAGGCCAAGTGATTCTCGTGTAGGCCGAGGAACCAGCTGAGATAGTCGTACTCCTGCTCCTTTTGCTGCCGCGAAAGAAAAAAATATTAAAAAACATTAATCGATACATCGATACTCAAAATATGATGTATATCCAAAAATTGTGCTCAATATCTCTACACAACATTATGAAATCACTCGCGTTGCTATGCTTTACTTATATTGCATTGAGCTGCTTTAGCAATTTGCGTGAATATATCTAACTGGAGATGCCTCGTGATGCAATGCATAGTGCATCGAACTATGACCAATGACCAATGAACCAATGACGTGGGTTAAATTCTCGACAGACACGCGCACCTTCCTTCGGACTGGAAGTAAAACCGTAGGAGCCTGCTCTGTAGCAGATTAATTTTAAATATCCCTGCCTAGGTATGGAGTCAAAGCTAGAAAAAATTATCCGGTCGCCCCCCTTGGAGGCTTTGAGGCAGAAAAGCGTTGGTAAAGCCCTTGAAGAGTTAAAAAAAAAATGATGTCTAACCGTAAAAATAGGAAGCTCCTCCTTGTGGATGTGGTGCTGCAAGAGTGAGGCCACCCTCAAGAACGGAATGCACATCTCCCTAATTTCAGACTGAAGCTCAAACAGCGTCCACTTCTTTAGCCTCTGTAATAAAAAATAATTATTTGGCAACATCAATTTTTTAAACATACGACGACATTCGACAGATCCGAAATACGCTAATCACTTTGAAAATCAAATGAGCCTGACGCTACAGTTTATCGCTATGGAATACGTACGGCGTTTCTGTCCATGTCGTCGTCCTGCAAGTAGAGGGCGCAATGCTCCAGAGTGTCGATGACCTCGCCCATCACGCTAACCATGGACGTCAGGGAGGTCTAGGGTTAAGAAGAAAAAATTAACACAAGGTTCAAACCACAGGCGATAAAACATAATTCCAGAATCATAGAGAACAGTCCAATTAGCTTACCGAATCTTGTTTGCCCTTCTCCTTCCAGTACAAGCGCTCCTGTTCGGACATTTTGGAGCTCAACATGGCGACAGCTTGTATGTACACGATATTGTAAAGCATTCGAACGATACAACTAAAATAGGCTATAGTAAAAAATATATAAACAAAGTTTCAGTTTCAATGGACGGAATTTACGGTCAAAATTAACTATCATTTTTCGGAGATATTTGCTGAAATTATAATCAAAACGAACGCAACATAAAATAACCGAAACGATCATTAAAACATTTAATCATTTAATCAGATTTAGCTGGGAGCGGTGGCGCGTTCCTGTAATCCCGCTGCTGGGAAGCGTACTAACCGATGGCTCATGAGCCTACG
>JAUJYS010005371.1:0-11089 GCA_033995665.1 Melogona broelemanni
GGGTGGATCCTGCAGCCTGGCTAATCCAGCTGCCAATCCCCTTCCCTTCCCTTCGCTGCCCCTCACACAATCTCTATAAAGATTCGAGGGTGCAGTAATCCTGTAGTGCACTAAGCACTACGGTGATTTATTAAAAAAAAATAATAAAAAATGCCATTAAAATGTATTGGGAACTGCAGAAAAAAATTTAAAGCGATTTTGTCCATACAATAAAATAATGCTGCGTTTTTAAATTTCACGTTACCATTTTTTTACTACAATTAAAAAATTTGCTTACAACTTTTATAACAATTAACGTTTTACAGCAACTGTTTTTTTTACTAAAATGCAACAGGATTTATTTCTTACCTCGGGCGAATTCTGGGCGTAGATTCCGACAAACGTCTTGGGCTCGGGTTTCAGTCCCTTGGCCACCAAACCAGATCCCAAATTCTTCATTCGGGTAATCGACTACGGAAGAAACAATTCAAAGGTTAAATTTCGATTAGCACGACAGACCAAAATAAATAATTCTACAAATTTATACCACAAAACCAACTGAAACAATTTCTGGTTCAAATATTTACCTGTTCATAGGACAGCCACTGGTAGGGCTTGTCATTGCCTTCCCTCCATCCCAGAAACTTTCCATTACCTGAAAAAGGAATGAATTAAAATTATTTGGAGGCTCCAAAAAGAAACAAAAAATGAGAACCATCACATGTTTTGGAAGTTGGTCAACGTCAAAAGGATTGGATTGAGTAGTATGCATGAATTACGCGTTTCTAAACTATGTTGTCACCCTGTACACGAGGATTAGCCCACCACTTTCTACAGCGCCTCGTACGGCCGACACAGTCAACAAAAGGAAGCAGTCGCGGTCAATCAAAAAAGTTAATTACATGCTTCGCAACGCTGTCGCTCAGAGACGCCTGCAATCAACGTGTCCCCGGCCTCGAAAATACGAAAATGTGCAACGTGAACACAATAACGACCGTGGAGTGGTTTCACAACAGCAGCTTGCTTACAAGGTGCCAAATCCTCATGCGACCATTTGCCCAACGAAAAAAAACAAGCAAACAAACTGATAAAGGGTTACATCCATTTTCAACATTATGCAACAGGCAAGTCATTTTGAAAAATCGAGAAAAACTTTAACAACTTAAAATAGCAGATCTGAATCGCCCTGTTCAGAAAACATTCAATTTAATAAGCTTCCGCCATTCTGGGTGCACAAATTCTTGTGCGCACAAAAATCCTGAATGCGTAGCTGCAAAGGCCTCCGTGACTCTAAGGCCACGCTGTGACGTCAAGATAGTAGCAATATTCGAACGAACCCAGCGAAAGTACTACCTGTCCTCTGATCGTAAGCGCTAGCTAAATAATTAGCAAACATAAAATAAAAAAATAAGATAATTTTTTTAACTATCCGTCGATGCGAAAATGGGAAGCACTTTGAAACCAACCAACTATAACCAGAACCTCACAGATATACAATAGTTTTAAAAAGGACTCCAGAGGATCCCACCCGGACTGAACTCCTACTCTCCGTGAACAAGCACCTTGTTCAGGTACACTTGAAGGTCGAGAGGCAAATTTTCTCGCAGTCTCCCGATAGGAGGCGTGCGAAACGGGAATGTTGATCCTGGCTTTTAACAGCCATTCATCCCGAGCCCCCCGGTCAAATTTAACTCCCCCATTGTCATTAAATTACACTGGTACCGCTCTGCGAACAATTCTTGGGACACGGGCAATTAAGTTAGAATCTTGAACACAAAACTGGTTTTGGCTTGCGCCACACCATCTAAAGCCAGAGAGGTTGGGTTTGCTGGTCAAAGAACTTTCAGCGCAATTACCAGACCAAAATTACCAAGTCTTGATCGAAAAAAATGGAGTTACGACTGGAATTGAACCAATGTCACGGGCGGTTTGCATAGTTTAGACTGGCCTAACCACAACGAAATTATCATGTAAATTGGTGGTAATAGCATAAAAGTGAGTTTTAAATAAACTGGTTTGCCAAATACTCAACCTCAATAATGTCACATGCTACTTCAAGATAAGTTCCCTGGGATCAAATCTGTACATTTTCATTGTTAAGGTGTTAACCTTAGTCAGAGCTTGAACCCATAAACATTTGATTATTCAACGATTTACCTGTTCATCATTGCCTGTAGTCGTTACTTGTCTAAACTCGCGATAGTTTATTAAAATTTAACAATTTGTGTTTGACTCATGAAACACAAGAGACCAACGTTTTATTTACTTGATTAAATCCTTTAGAGAGTTAATGAAATCAAGAGTGCTTTCACGAGTTCATAAAATCTAGGATCCAGGGTACCCAAGGATTATTCCAATTCGGTAGTTTAGCCGAAATAGAAGATGCTAGCGAGGGTCGTCGCCTTCAAGTTTGTCTTTTTCCCCCCCCAAGTCTAGCACAGAATATAGTCGAACTCGCGAGCGTCACTCATCGGAAATTGGGTTTCTGGAGCAAGAAGCAAAATAGCGTGCCTTCGACCAGTAAAAAAATATCACAAATAACATTTGCTTATCCAGCCGTCCTTTGAAACTCATCACGCATTCTCAAGTACTTTATCGCAGTGAGATTTGAATTTTGGTTGGCTTCAGTGTTCCGTGTACATCCGTATATGGCCGAGAGGTAGCGTGCTCTCTAACCAACCAGCGGATCTGTGTTCGATTCCCAGCGCTGCCGATTGTTGGATTGGCTGGTGGTACTGCGCGGATGAAGGCAATGGCAAACCACCTCTGTATGCTGCCAAGAAAAACACAGGTGTCTGAGGATCGAGGGTCGGGGTCCAAAGACTACACACTGCTGTTAAAATCAGTCCCAGGACTGGCTAACCAACCAAGCAGTGTTCCGTCATAACGGCTTTAAATTTATCCACTGCAAATAAATCTAAGTCATTAATTTTTTTATCTCGTTAATTGTAATTCAAGGATAAGTTTTAAAAAATATTCTTTCCCCCACCACGAACTATACACGCTACCCCTATTACATATTCCGGCGAGAAACTAAGACAAATATAATTTTAATTTTATTTTAATCTAAACCTGTTCGTACACGCCAACTTAACTGTAACCAAAGTTAATTAATGTATTGTACTAAACCGCAATGCTTTAAGGTCAAGCTCATCATTGGCCAAAAGCTTGCAATTCCAATCATTACAATTTCTTAATAACATTTTACAAATCTTATTTCAAGAGTTTAAATCCAGTCTGCATGCAACCCAGCTATTATCTCTGCTTTAACGTTGGTATTGTCATCCTACAGTAAAAAGATTTTAGAATAAGTGTTTCCGCCATTTTGTGTGCACAAATTCCTGTGCGCACAAAATCCTAAGTACGCAGCTGCAACGCCTCTGACGCAAAGGCCACGCTGTGACAGTCATAAAATTAGCAATATTTAAATAGACCTTGCGCGAAAGTGCTGCCTGTCATCTGGTAATCTTAAACACTAGTGTACCTAATAACCCAACCTGACGTTTGTAATAGCCGCCAGTAAAATAACTAATGGTAAACAGTAAGTGGCCGATCTCACGTTCGCGGAAATGACGTAACGGCCGCCAGGGGGCGCAGCTCCAACTCTGCATTTTAATAGACGTGTACCACCACGAGGTCAGACAAGTGCAGTATCATCCAACACCACGTAATTGCGTCCTGTTCTTCCCAAAGGGGGTGAGGGGACGGGATGGGCTGGACGGGACAGTGACCAACTTCCGGTGAAATTCGAACGTGACCGGGGCTGTGACAACTCACCGGAGGTACGGGAGCCACGACGGACGACATCGTGCAGCGTTTTGGTGTCCTCGTAGATGTAGGTGAGGTACTTGCCGTCCTTGCACAGGCGAGAGACACGAACGTCTTCGAAACTCTGTTTTGAGAAAAGAGATAAGAAAAAGGAAAAACGTTAGACCTTCTAAATATGTTTTTTAACATTGGTTTAGTTTCAGAACACTCAACATGCAGACATTTTGTGGATAAACAACGTGGCGATTAATAACTAAGTTTCAAAGAGAAAAAAAAATGAAACACTGCGATTTTTCAGGCAATACGTAACATAAAGTTATTTTAATTTTTTTTGAAGCATTGTAGAGAATTTTAACCTAATTTACTTTAGTCTAATAATTTCATGTAAAATTATTCTACACATATTTTAGTGAAGCTCAACTGAACATGGTAATATACTAGGGGGGAAAAAATCTTATAATCACTTGCGTCTCAAGAATTCAATCTGATAATTTATTCCAATTTCTTATTTGGATTAATTAGAGCAACCACGACTATATCTTATATGAAGCAGTAAGAAATTTCCTTTCCAAAAACACGCTTATTTAATTCTTATTTTAAATCTGAACGCAACATTTAATCAAATACAACTTTATTTTCAAACTTTTAATTGACATCAATTACACGTTATTTTTCACCAAAAAAAAAAGGATTAATACTATTCGTGAGAAATTCTTTGTATCTCTTTAAAGATATTTAAAATTTTTAATCTCTTAAAAGCTAGCGATTCGACCCATACTTTAATTCAACGGCCTCAACCAATGAGCACACTCAAATCAAGTGCAAAATATTGAAGTTTAAAATCAACTTCCAGAAATCCTAACCGGATATCAAAAGTTTCCAAATATCCCCAGTCGCGTAAGCCCCATTTCCTCGTTCAACCCTTTCCAACTATTTGTCCACTACACTACACCATTTCCGCATTACACAAAACTAGCTGAAACTGAATACATCGACAGTTGGTTCATTATTTAATGAACACGTGAAACTGCAACAACGAAACAGATTTGTGCTAATAGGACTGTCACAAATTTGCCAATATACATCCGGCTTACAGAAAAAACTTTATCGCCAAATAAAACTGCAGCGTTCGGGATAGACATAGCAAACCAATCTATGTGGGTCAAGTTATAAATGAACCATCTTAACTTAATCTTACGTTTTCAAGTTATATTTAACAGCAGACATTTTTGGTTCAGATTAAAACTTACGAAATGCTATTTGGCGAGCGTTTCAGATGGCCTTGTTATTTTAATTTACTGAATGATAAAGTGATATCGTATCAAACTTCACTTTTCTCAACCTTGTATTTTTTCTTCCGAATCAGTAATTGTCGATGATGGCGCAATTTCGGATTCCTTGGGGTTAAATTGTGCTTTTTCTACACGACAGAATTTTGTTAGATAAATTTATGACGTAGCATTAGTTTTGTTAAGTCTATGCAAATGAAACAAGCAAAACGCAACACGCAAGTTATCAAATTGTTGCAAAAAAGCCCTTAACACGATAACTAAATCCTAACTACGTCATCAAGGTAATCATTTTTGTTCAACTATTTTTTATTCCCCAACTATTAAATTTACATCCGATCCGAATACTAATCTGGACGAGACTACGCACATAAAAAATAAGCTTTTGTTTAGTCCTTCGTGTGGCCCCGACCTTCGATCCCCCGACACCTGGCGACACGGGTGACCCCCTGAGTTTTCTTTGCATTCTTAGGCAGAATACAGAGGTGGTTTGCCATTGCCTTCCCCCGCCCCGCGCACTACCCCGAAGCAATCAAACTATCTGATGCGCTGGGAATCGAACCCAGATTCGCTGGTTGGTGAACGAGCACGCTACCTCTGCCATAGCGGACGGACAATAAGCTCTTAAGCACACAAATTTTGATGTGATCCCTAATGTTAAGTAGCCCTCTTAAAAATTATAAATGCCTTTCTGTGCATGATAAACAGCCGATCGCAATTTGCCAGATAATCAAACGTGAAATTTGAAAATTTATGGTGCGTAAATCTTTAAAAAAAAAATTGAAAGTGCTGGTTAGATATCACACAAGACACATCACTCCCAACTAACAAAAATAATTCGACTTACACCCGGCAATTGTTGCCGATTCCAATTCAGAGGCCAATTCCTAGACTTTATAAATCAAGACCGAAATTAGTTTAAGAAATTACAACTCTAGCATCCGTTGTGAACAAGTTAAGATTTCCTTTTGGTGAAACGCAAATACAGCATATGCCCTCTTTTCAGTCGTAAAAATATTAATAATTGATTTATTCAAATCTGTGAGAACACTTTGAAAATGACTCCAAACTTATTCAATTTTCTGTTCCGCATTGTTGCACGACACAAAAATATTCTTTTGGATCTGCTAGCATTCTGGCATCTTATCAAATGTAAGGTTTTCTTTCCGATAAGCCTCTTTGCTTTTTACGAGATAAGCAACTCAATTCACGTCATTGCAATCTTTTCAGTTTGGATCTTTTAACGTCAGTATATACAGAATGAGTTTCGCACCCTGTATTGTCTAGTTTGCAGACCAGCTTTCGCGTTCTAGACGAGTCATTAGGACGTGCAAATATGCAGTTTGGCTTGGGGAGGGTCAACGACATTGAAACTATTTTTCCTAACCCTTTCGAACAAAAAATACATTTTCAGGTGGCTCAAGGCTTCAAACTAGTTTTTATATTGCATGCAGACTGTAGACATTATCATGAGCAAAATTGAAATTGTTTGAAATGATATTAAGATACATCCTATATCAATAGAGTTTCCGCCATTTTGTGTGCACAAAATTCTGGTTGCGCAGCTGCAACGCCTCTGCAATGGCCACGCTGTGACGTCATGATAGTAATATTCGAAAGAAGCCTGCGAAAGTGCTGCATGTCCTCTTTTCGCTAGTTTTAAAATAACGAAGAAAATTTTTTTCACTTATTTGCGCTTTTAAGTTTTTTTTTACTTTCTAAATGCATTCGAATCTTCATGCGCAATTGCGAATTTTCATGTCTGGTGACTTCAAAATTCTGGCCGTTTCGAGTGAGAAATAAAATCGTGACTTTAGTCTTCAAATGTTGCGTCAGCCGGGGATAACCCAAGGCCTCGTCGTCGCATCTATCTCCCAGACAAGAACACTTGTTAATAGAAATCCCCCCTTTGTCAGATTTTATCACCAGATTTTCTACGCGCACACCGTTCTCGGGCGCGGCCACCAAATGTAAACCCCCCCCCCCTCCCAACTAGCTTCCGCATAAACAAGAAAAAAGGCATTGTTCCAAATAGCGAAGGTACACACAAATGAGCCAATGAGAGCATCGCGCGAGGATCACGCCACACAGACTTGCGACCGACAGATGGTAGCGCGGCGGATAACAGCCTTGAATTGCACAAATTCTACACGCGTCCTAAATAGAAAGCGCCCCGTTCGTTTTTTAGTTGGTCGCGCCGGCGCCAGCGCTCCCAGCGAGCGCCTCCGCTACCTTTCAGCAACGTGGCGGTCGGTGGGAAGACTGGCGAATGGGGAGCGCAAGCCTATCGTTTAAACGCGAAACGCTCCACAACGTCACTCGTGCCAGATTTCGCAGGGATGACCCGCGAAATGAAACATTGGCACGTGCTGACAATGCTACCAGATTTTGGAAATAATTTTCCATAACGGAATTGAAAACTGGGCATCCTATAATGCTAATAAAACATTGAATCATATGTAAATTCGTGTATTTGTTAAAATTATAAATAAAAGTGCCCCATTCGGGGAAAGGGGGGGGGGGGGGTCAACTAAATTCCAATCACAATTTGAAGACATACTTCTGAACATTGTGAATGTCATAATCTCACCATTAGCAAAATTAATTTGATAAATATGTACGCTTTTCGTATAAGTGCATATTAATCAAAAAATGATTCAAATTGAAAAACTGAAATTTGAGATCTCATTTTAGCGTGACTGCGACAAACGTCTTCAACTGACTCAACTTGCAAATTAATTTCTACTTTCAAAACATATCCGATGACACCGACACTGCAACACTTAGTCGCCGATTACAACATCACCCCTCCCCCCCCATTACACGCTATTTTTCATTAGTAGGGGAAATTGATCCCCAGTTAATCGGCCACACTGCATCATCCGATCGGGTGACTGGCTTCGCGGTAGGCCGGGTAGCAGTGACACGAAACCCCTCCCGATGACGTAAACAAGGGGAAACGCGTGATGCGAGCACGCGCGCCACCCTATTGGCCGAGCCGGGGATCGGCTGTTCGAACGGGCGAATTCTCCCCACCTATCAGGCGATTCCACGTCGCCGAAGCCCGCACGTACAAGTTCGAAAAAGAAAAAAAAAAGTCGCCGCCATACGTTCGACGGGGGCGCGTCACCGGGAAAGTTTGGTTGTTTACGTTTCACGAAATTTTAGTCGCTCGGGGAAACCGCCCACGTCTTTCGCCGATGACCCAACACAAGTGCGTCTATGCACCCACGATCTTGTTTACACACCATGAGTCATCATCCTAAAACCGGCGTTTTGCCACAATCATGCGTACAATAGTTCTGTACTCTCCGTTATTGTTTTATCAGCAGTAACTCTTAACCACAAATTAGCTTTGGTGAAAAGAATCTTAAATTTTATTTCATCAAACCAAATTTAAATGTGGATCATGAAAATTATTTTAAAATTATGTGGTGTCGAAAACTTAAGGATGTAGACTACGCTTTCTTATATTAACACATTCAAGTTTGCGCAATCAGTACTTCAATAATAAATTGCGCAGTCGCTATTGCTAAAAGAATGGGGTAAATATGGGCGTAAACTAAACAAAAGCTATCGCCCATTGACAGTGAGTTTTTTTCTTTTACAAAGCTATCTCTTTCAGGGTCAAACTTCATACAATATTATAACAAAAAAAAACAAGATGATCTTGAGCTTATTTAACGCTCATTTTTTTTTTAGATGTACTGTAAACAAAACCTATACTATAAAAATGGCGTCAGCAATATTTCGCCGTACGGAAAGATAAAATCCTCGCGTGATTTTTAAGTGTCAACCGAAATGTCCAGAGTTCGTAGCATCCGAATTAATGAATGGAGATTAAATGAATGAAATGAATTCGTGGCGGCGAATCAAAGTTCATTCAACAAGAAGATTATGTCGGATGTCGCCTATCACATTTCATTCATTGGCGCTCGCTGCTAAACGATTTGACTTTATCGCGCCACGCTCACTATTGACACGTTTTTACAAACAATTTAACAATCCCTACTAACTAAAAACTTAATTTCAGCATGCTTTTGAAATGACTGCGAAATTAAATAAATCTATAAACTAAATTGCTAAACCATTCCATATAACTTATACGATGTACAATTTGGAATTCTTTTTTAAGTCTTTCTATTGTTTCCCAACCTTGACCAGAGACTACAAAGGGTTGATAACCCAAACGCCCTCCAACAATCTTGAGGTCACCTTCTGTGAACTTTTGTGAAGGTAGCAAAAAATCGTCTCAGAACCCCGTTCCCCGCTAACCAAAACCGTACATGGCAAATCAGTTCCAGATTCCTAAATTGAAACAAACTTCCACCCAAATATCTCAAACAAATATGGCGAACATGTGCTGGAAAATAATTCTACTTACGCTCAATCTGTAAGTCTGACTTTTGAGGTCAAGCGGCGCGTCAACCTTCATTTTGAAAATCGGTTCAGCGAAACGAAAAAGTCCTTTTTTGATCGGCGAAAAGTAATCCCAAACTTTGCGTGTTCCTTGTTCTTTTTGTGTGATTGTTCCCGGATATCGCGATCGATTAACACCAGGAATAATTCGAATTTCCTTCGATAATTGTCCTCAATCAATCAAATTGAAAAAAGCACCAGTTGAAAATTAAAATCTTCAAACACAACCGGTCACTACAACTCCGCACAAAACCACAAGCGTCTATGAAGAAAAACCGCGACGGTCACCTCTATTTATAACCGCGCGGCTCCGAGGGTTGGTTTGCGAGGAACGCGCTGTGATTGGTCGAGAGGAGGATGGCGTGATGCCAAACGCGAGTGGGGAGGTGTTCGAAATTTGCCAACGTGGTGGTGGTGGTGTGTGGATATACGTGAAGAGAAGAGCGACATCTGGCGGACACAAAATGTACATTGCGAAAATGCCGCGTGGACGTTTGTATGTGACCTGAGGGATGGGAAGTTAAAAAGTGTCTATGGGGGGGCTAAAGCGGTGACGTCACACGGCTGGCAATTTCTTAAGGGGGCGGGAGACCGACTAGCCATGATTTATTTTTAGGTGACTGAAATATGCAGTAATATGTAGGAATAAAAAAAATGAAAAGGCGCAATTTTTACTAAACTCGGGTGAATTAAATTTAATTTAAAAAAGCTGCCAATTTTACTAACGCGTTAAAAATACATTATTTTAAATTTAATTAGCAAAACCTGACAAAATAAATTAATCTCAGCTAATTGAAATAATTAAATATGGGAAGACCAATTAATGAATTAAATAATAAATTCGAATACTTCTGGTTAGGGGAAATTAATTTATGCTTATTACAATTTTACAATTTTTTTAGACCTTATACTGGGCTAGGGAAAGGGGTTGTTAAGAAAATCACCAAAAAATAATTAGTCATTGAAAGTTTAATCGGAGTATATTTTAAAATTGCAGTAAATTGATTAAAAAAACATTTTTAACGAGGAAGAAAAAATAGAAATATGGTTGGTATGAAGATTTGAAACAGCATCTTTTCTTTAAATTTGCAATTCGGCGCTTTTTAGATCCGGTTGATGGATAAGGAAGATTGACAAAATCTTTTTACAATCGTCCTTATCAATAATCAACACCGGATCTAACAAAAATCAGCGGACGCATTTTTCGATAATGAGGAATCGAAAGTTGTTTGAAGAGGTATTTTTTATTATTACAACTGTGTTACATTTTCAAAATGAAAAAAAAACACATTATTTTTCTAGATCCTGTTTTTGAGTACGTTTTTTATTCAACGACTGCGCACGCTTTTGTTAACAAAAATATCCAATCATATTAAACACTACTAACTTTTTTTTTTTAAAGTGGTCCGCTATCTATTGCATCTTCAAAATTAAGTAGTGGAACAATTCATGACCGCGTGTCTATCGTAGCAATCGTCTATTACGCATTAAATCGTGATATTTGCACCTACACTTCAAGCTATAGTCGCGTGTCTTTATTTTGACGCAGAAAAACGCCTTGTAGTAGGCCTTGTGAATTACGTTGTCTTTTTTGGACCACTCATCGTAGCCAAAAGCTACCGAGTCATGGAAAA
>JAUJYS010005372.1:0-11119 GCA_033995665.1 Melogona broelemanni
GGCTAACGAATAAACGAAAGCCTGCGCCGGGAATCGAACCCGGGACCGTTGGCTTCGTAGCATGTCCCCATACCCTCTGAGCCATCGGTTATTATGAGAAATGCTCCAATTCGAAATGCGAATTCATTTTATCACAGTATTTAGTTAAAGAACAATCAAAAATATTATTAAATAATTTTATTGATGTTTTTTTTTTTCAATTTAAAAAAAAATTTAAAACTAACTTACTTCGAGGCCGCGCAGTTCACTTTTTCTTCAACATGTCGTCACCATTTAAAAGCATTTGATCCGGTAGCACTCAACTCCGGTATCTCCGCACTTGCACTCCTTACAGGGTCCACTTAGAACACTGATGGTCTTTCCTACTTCGTAGACTCGACCGTATATATTACATCCTATATAGAGAGAAATAGGAAAATAAAAAATAAAACAAGTTTGAATCATGAATCAATGTGCGACTTTAGTTACGGGCGTGTGTTCCCTGCCAAACCACTTGTGCTCGTCCAATTTTGTTATAAAATGAAATTATTCAGATGAATTTACTGATCTGTCCCCGAACGCAACTTACCGGACACCTTCAGCATCGGCCATAGTCCGGCGAAAGGCGACGACCCCTTTGACGATGCCACGG
Source organism: Melogona broelemanni (assembly GCA_033995665.1). NCBI lineage: Eukaryota > Metazoa > Arthropoda > Diplopoda > Chordeumatida > Chordeumatidae > Melogona > Melogona broelemanni. The sequence continues at coordinate 632 of JAUJYS010005372.1, forward strand.
TCGCCTCCTCCTGCGGCCTCTCTGGCCGCACGGTTGCCGCCTCTGTTTCAGTGGTTCTCATTGATGATGTGGTGGTTGGTGCCCTTGTTCTACTCCTACTCGTTGTTGATTTTCTCCGTGAGGGGGCGCTGGTGCTCGTCGTGCGCAGCGGCCTTACCTCAGTAGTAGCTCTAACTATCGGTGGTGTCGTAGCTGTCGCACCCGAAAAGTTGAAATCTGTTTCTGGTAGTATGGTGTCATATGTGCCATCTGCCGGCAGAGGAACTGACGGAGGATCCCGTTGAGTTGCATTGCTGCTGCCTCCAAAGATCCCGGCGAGTATGCTGCCAAATAGACCTGTGGATTCTGTCGTTAAAGTGGTGGTGGTGGTGGTGGCTACGGTAGTGGTGGTGATGGATGGTTCTTCTGTGTGGACGAACTCCGATTCATGGTGCGTTTCACTTGGTGGTGCATCGATACGATCACTGCTGAAGGTAACATGTGGTACCAGTGGAAAGTGTGGCCTATTGGGCTGGGGTTGGTGCTGATGCTGGTGCTCGGTGTTGGTCATTGGAAGGATGGGACCATCGATAGGCAGAAATCCACCATGAATGGTGATGCCACTGCGGATAGGAAGTACTCCAGAGTTGTCCTCGCCAAGATCTGTTTCGTCTGTTGAGGGAAAGAATAAAATTTAATGTGAGTAACTTGATGAATTTGTAATCATATTTACAATTTAATTGAAGTGGTAATGTATTTTTCATTGCAGAAATAAAATAATTAATTACGATACAATTTACTAAGATCATGACTAACTATTCAATTTAAAGACATTTTTATTTTAAAATTTTGTGTACTTGCTTTGCCACTTCTTGAATGTAACTTTAACATTATTACATGAGCATTATTGCAATGCTGCTTTCTTTTGTTTAAAAGTAAAAATTGAAATTAAAGTACCTAGAAAAAGTTTTTTTAGCAGCACAAATAATTTCTTAAAATTTAATCAATAAAAAATATGAATTGCCAATTTTTAGTTTGATGCTCCCTAAGTAAGTACGGGTAAAAAAGAAACTCAATTTTTAATTAACCAGGTATTGTGTGTATACATGTAGGTTGCTGGTGCTACTCCAGGTACTAATTCAATGAAGAATCAACACGGCAAAAATAACATCACTTACTGCAAACGAATGTTGGGCAGCATGAACTGGAGAGAATGCGTTCCACACAACCAGGTGGCTTCTGAGGACAGGCGGCATGTTGGCATTGCACCACTCCTCGAACGCACTTGCACTGGGCACAGATGTTGTGAGTCGGAATGCGCTCGCCATTGTTGAAAACCTCGCCATTCTCCACACAGTAATCAGCACCTTCATCTTCATTATCAATAGCAGCACTGTCATCTGACTTGGGTCGATGTCCTGTTTGCAGTGTGGTGCTACTTCCTAATCCTTCATGATGTGATTGTCCCACATGATGATCCAGTCCATCTACTGCAGAAGCAACAGGAGATTCATTCTCCACCATTGGATGAACAGTCTCTACAATTGAAGGCTCATTCTCAGCAATTGGGGCTTCATTCTCTACAACTGGAGGTTCATTTTCTACAATCGGAGATTCATTCTCAACAACTGGAGGTTCATTTTCTCCAACTGGAGATACATTCTCTAAATTTGGTGGTCCATTTTCTACAAATGGTGGTTCATTTTCAACCATTGGTGATTCATTTGCCACCACTGGAGATTCATCCACACTGGTTGGAGGCTCATTCTCAACCATTGTATGTGAATTCTCATCCACATGAGATGTGTTTGTCACAATTGAAGATGTGTTTTCAACAGATGGATGACTGTTTTCAAAAAATTGAGGTTTGTTGTCAATCACTGGTGGTGCATTATCCTCAACCACAGATTGATTATCTGCAAGTGAAGATGTCTTAACTAAAGAGGTTGAATTCTCTAATCCTGTGGGCAGACCATCTGAAACGAATGAGGCTGTTTCAGCCGTTGGTAATACAATTTCAGATTCAGCTGGTGAATTCTCTACAATTGGTGAGTCTTTTTCAACCTCAGGCGTGACATTTTCTACAATTAGGGAGTCATTTTTCATTGCAGGTTTATTTTCAATTACTATAGATGAATTTTCTGTCACTGTGTGTAATGATGTGTGTGATTCAATCAATGCTTGCAATGTTGTCATTGCCAATATGGTTCCCATTGTTGTGGATGCAGGCATCAGTGCTGGTAATGATGCTGGTGGTATCGTAGTCGCTACAACTGTTGGGGCAGTGGTTGGTTCCATAACTGTCGGTGCAAGAGTTGTTCCCACAACTTTTGGGGTTAGAGTTGTTGTTGTTACAACTGTTTGTACAAGTGTTGTTGCCACATCTTTTTGTGCAAGAGTTGCTTCCTCTGTTGTCTCTGTTGGTGTAACAGTTGTTGCTGCAGTTATTGTTGTAGGAGTTGCAATTGTAACTTCTGCTGTTGCTATATTGGTGTGAATGCTGTGTTGCACGTCATCTGAGATAGAAATAATACAAATGGCAACCATGAATTAGATATATTACATTTAGGAATTATAACATTCTAGTTTGTTCAAGTTTATCAATCAGTCATTCATTCATTCCTTTGCTATGAAAAATGAATAAGCTTCTGAGTTATACAATATTTACAGTATCTGAGCTTTTAAAGTATTTATTAGTTTTTAAAATATAAGGGTACAAAAATTCAAACCTTGTGAAATTGGTTCCGCAGCTCCAACTGCTCCAGTTGACTCTAAATCTTCATTGTGCACTTGCATGGTTGTTGAGGCACTCACTTTTACAGCAATCGAGCTTTCATTAGTGGCAAAATCTTCTTTAGAAATAATTGATGGCTCTGCATCTCTGTTATGTGGCCTTATGGTTGGCTTCGCAGACTCGTGAAATAGTGCCTCAGTGATGGCATCCTCTGGTAAAAATGGGATGACTCTAATATCTTCTGGAGTTAGTGATGGCGAAAATTCGTCAGTGGCTGGTGTCTGAGGATGACTACCTGATTTTCTTGGTGTTGGGTGAATTTGGCCAGTTATCTCATCGACATTTGGACGCCCTCTTCGACTGAGTGGCAAAACATTTTCAAACACTATGCTACCTTTAGTCATTAATCCAACAAACGGGCTTGTAGTGTTTGGAGGTGATACCTCAGACTCATTTGGATCAAAATTTGTGTTAAAATTCGGTCCTAGATCAATAAAATCTTCTGTTGTCAGGTGAGGAAGTGGAGCATCTTGATGAGTTCCTGGGAAAGGTTCCGAAGTCAAATCATGCTCCATTGGTTGACTAAAATGGGTGATATTTTGTTCTACATTGAACATTTGTTCATCTGATTGATCTGAAATTTCACTAAATTGTGGTGTATTATTGCTTGAATCATCAACATTTGTTTTAGGAATTTCATCATGGCTATCAAATGAATCTGGTGGGGCTGTCACATGAAGGAAAGTATGTCCTACATTTTCTTGTTGGTGTTCTTGTGACTCTTGAATTGTGTCACCAAAAAATACAATTTTATTTGTAGAATTTTCATGGTCTGCTGTAGAGTTTGATCGCAATTCCAATGCCTCAGTATTTGTTGAATCACTGATGTCTGGTACTTGAGAACTATTAATAGTGCCAGTTGCACTATTTGCATATGTTTCTAGTATATTGTTTTTTTCTGTAACTAGTAAGTCTCCTATGCCAAAGTTTGTGGCATTTTGTTTGTCAGCATTATGAGTGCTTTGGCTGAACTCAGAAGAAATGCTGATTGGACTTGATTGTGGCTGATGATTAGATTCTACAGGTAATTGATGCGATGTGTTATCATTTTCTAGATTTTCATCAACTATTTCTGTCCTTTCTAAAGGTTGATTGTTTAATGAAGGTTCATCTAATGTATGATCATTCGATGGCATTATAGTAGGATCAGCAGTTAAATGTATTTTGTGTAAGTCTGTGTTTATTGGCTTTTTGTCATCCAATGGTATGTTTATTGGGTTAAATGTATCTATTGGTTTGTTTGGTGTTTCAGAATCATTAAGAAATTGGATATTTGAATCTGTCTGAACTGGAGTGATTTCATGGAATGGGTTTATTGTTGCTTGATTCAATTTTATATTTTGCTCCTGCTGAAATTGTGTTTCCTTAATATTGCTATAGTCTAATTCTTCTTGCTTACTGTCTGTCTGATCAATTGTAGACACAGTATCATCTTGATTATTTTCAGATGGTTTATCTCTAATTGAATGATTAATGGCAGGTAGTCTCTCAATTGGTCGCCAATCACTGCTTTTTATAGTGGTATCAAATGGACGACTGTTATCATTTTTCATGTATATTTGGCTTGTTGGTTTTACAGTTGGAATTCCCGGAAACTGTTCATCAACTCTATACTCTAATTGACTGTCAACCTTACTATCTAATGGCAAATCAAAAAATGATCCGTGCTCACTGTAGTGGTGCAATTCTTCCTCATCAGGTGAACTCTTATTGAAATCGTCAAGTGCTGATGAATCAGCAGCACTCACCTCGCCACCAACTTCCTCTTTTCGATCCACACTTGATCCACCATTTTCATAATCTTCAAGACCAAAGTATGACTTTTCTTCATCTGGGCCAACAGCATGCGAGTATTGAGATTCATCTATTGCCTCTACTTTGTCTGGACTATCCCTGTTTTTGTCCTCTGCTCCTTCATTTGGATGATCTGGGACTTTACTTTCAATTAAATCTTTTGTGGAATCATCATCGCCTGAAAATAACATGTCTATTGCATCGTTTCTTTGCGGATTGTCATTTGAATTAGTATGTTCTTCCTGTGGAATTTTGGGGATGTGATCATCATTGTGTGTATTTATATTTTCAGAAATAACAGCTTGTGTTGTGGTAGTGGGTTTTTCTTCAAATGGATTTACAGGTTCATTGTGATTTATTTTTGGCAGCTGGTCTGGTTCATTTTGATTTATTAAAATGCTCGTTTGAGAATTGAAATTTGTTATCTTATCTGGCTGTATCTCTTCATTTTGTTCTATGTGTGTATTATTACTATTAGTTTTGTCCTTCTCAAAGTGTAAGTTTACATTTGATAAAGTTGACTTTAAAAGGGCATCTGGGTGTTCTTGGGAAGCAACACTTTTTTGGCTTTCAGTTGTTGTGAGGGTGGTGTTTTTATTTGTTGATTCAGGTTTGTTCTTTGTGTTTTGATCATCCAGGTTTTCGTTTTGAACATTTCCATCTGTGTTCTCAACTTTGTCAGAATTACCAGAAGGTGTATGAACGGGTTGAAGTTCTTCTTTAGGATTTTGATTTGACAGAATGTCATCAATGTGAATGTTTTCATTTGATTTATTTAAAAAATTTGAATCTGCAAATAATTCTGTTTTGTCCTTATTAAACTGTAAATCGGTGTGGCTAGTCACGTTCGATGAATCTGTACTTGGTATTATAGTAGTTGTGATAATGTTGTCCAACCTTTCTAATGGGACTTGTACTTCTGTTGTGTTAATTATATCTTCATATTGGTGTTCAGAAATTATATTTCTAAGGCTTGTAATTAATGGTTTTGCTGTAGTAGGCGACTGATCATCAGATTCCAGTAATATTTGGGAACTTTCAGATCTTCCAGGTTCATCAATATCAGTGGAATGGCTAAATGATTGTGATAAATTTAACAATGGCAAAAATATTTTATGTAAGTCTTGTATAACACTTTCATTAGTTTGCTGGGGTTTGCTATGACCAGTGTTAAATTGTTCATCTATATAGTGAGTATGCTGATTTGTATCTCTATGAATATCTCCAGAAATTTGTGACGTAAGAGACGCATTTTTTAGACCACTCAGTTGTTGCAAAATTGCATTTGGAATTGTTACTGGTGGAGTATCTGTTTCATAATCATAATAATCAATACCATGAGGTGGTTCTGTTGGACTCCAGTCATCTTCTGTGCTGTTGCTTTCTGATGGTGAATCAAAACCACTGCTTTCACTAAATTTGTGAAAGAATGGTAAAATTGATTCATTAAAATGCATAGGCTCTCCTCCTTTGTTAAGAAGTTCAGCTTGTGCAAGGCGAATTATTTCTGTCAATTTGGCTTCCACATTGCTTGGAATTGTTCCATTTAGTAAATCATCATAGGTTTGATTAAGAGAGGGTGCCCAAGACACTGGCCTGTTGTTTGAAATAGCAAAGGTCTTAGATAAATTTAGAATCATTTCAAGAGTGCTTTGCAAATCTCCCTCCACAAAGGGGTTTGATGGCAACTCCAATTCAGGATGGTTAATAGAAATATGACTTATGTTTGTTACTGGTTCAGTGGTATTTGGCTTTTCTGTTGTTTCATTCAAGCTTGAAATATTCTCTATTACAGAAATGCTGCCATTTATAGCATCTGTCTCATTAGAAAAATGAGTGTCATTGTTTGTTAAACTAGAGCTATGAGCTAGAGCTAGAGAGATACTTAATGGAGTAACTGATAAATTAACATTGGAAATAGAAAAAACATTTTCTTGTTTTTCAACTGAATTAATTGGTTCTCCCCCAGATATATTGCCATTGATATTATCTATGACTTCGTGTAAATTTAGATGTGATATTAGCTCTGGTTCAGTTGAGTTTGATAAATTTGGATCCTTAGTTTCGGTGCTGCTATTAACAAGTAATGTAATGTTTGTATATGTTATTGGTAGAGGTAGATCAGGTTTTTTGGATGCAGCTTCGATGGGATCTTTAGTTGCTGAAGTAACTGAAGTTTGTGTTGAGCTAGGTGACTGCAAGTCATTGTTATTTTGGGATACAGTTAAATTGATTTCTGGAGCTAATATTGGATTTATGTTTTCTTTCACTGTGTCATTTGACTGAAAACTGTGATTGAAATCAACATAGGTGACGGGATCAAAATGATATTCACCTGGCACATCGCCAACAAGATCTTCAAGTATGGCATCTAGATGAGGTGTTAAAGCAGAATTAGTTAAAATATCTTTAACTTTAGGGTCATTTTGATCCTGCCCATTAAGTGGTTTATCAGTTACATTAGCTTCTTCTTCTAGAAGTAAATTAACAATAGTATTAAGTGACCCAAACAACGTTGAGGTGTTTTTAGATGCAGTAACATTTGCTAGGATATTTTCAGGATTATTTGTGCCATCAGCAATATACTCATCGGCTGGCTCTTGGAGGTTGCCAAGATGCAATGCTTCACTAGTTAATCTTGAGGTATCATTAGCATCAATAATAGAATGTGTTATTGAGGAATTTGTGGCATGAATATTTACAGAATGCCTGTGTTCAATTGAACTGTGGGTTGTTTCAATTTGCACAATGTTGGTTACTGGATGCCTTGCTTCTATTAGAGATGGCGTGACATGATCATTGCCTTCTGTGTTTGTTATGTTATTCTCTGTGCCTACATCTTGCTGAGAACGGTTATAATTGATGGTTGACATTTCTTGCAAGAATTTTTCTAAAAACTCTGTGGTAATTTCAACAATTTCTGTAGTGCTCTCAACAGTGGTATCCTCACTATCAGATGATGTAGAATTATAGTCTGATTGAGCAGAATTGCTTGATTCGTCGAGTGAATTACCAATTTCGTCATTGACATTGTTTCTTGATAATGTGTTGTTAAACCCGCCATTTTGTGTCAGAGTTTGATTTAGCCCTTGCTCTTCACTTGTTGGTGTTGCTAATGTTGATTCAATAAAATCATTTTCCAGAGTCGTTTCCAGTGTATCTAATTCAGATGATGTTTCATTTGTATCTTTATGTCCAACATTAGAAACCTCCTTAATGTTATTGGCATTACTTGAAATAGTTTTTTGGGTGGTATTTTCTGGTAGGCTAGCATTGTTTAATATTTGGCTATCGGATAGCACATTATTTTTGACTGCGTTTGGCAGATTACTGTTATTTTTCAAAGTAGCATTGTTGTTGATGATCAGACTTCCATGTTTTGCGAGTAGCTCATTTTCTGCTAGTAGTGATTCATTGTTTTGCTGGCTTTTGTCATCATTTGTTGCCAGAGTTTGATTCGTGTCAGTGGCTAGGACATCCTTTTTGGAATTGGACAGATCATCTTCAGACAGACTATGTTTGATTGCAGTCAATAAACTTGTTTCATTGTCTCCTAGAAAGTTGCTTCCATTCTTTCCTACAAGGTCGCCTGCATTGCTTGTTTCTAAAATAGGATTGTCAGTAAAGAGAATTTCCTCTTCACTGGTCGCATATAATTCGTTTGGGTTTCTACTGGTTGATTCGTTTGATGGTGAACCTGTATCAGAAGATTTTTCATCAAAAGGTTGGGAAGCACTGACATCACCAGTTGTTGCACTGTCTGACCATTCGTTATTTGCATCACTTTCAAGGTCAGTTGAATTGGAGCTATCAATATCTGAAGTAGTTTGGAATACTTCTGTTGTGTCCTGTTGGGATTCATGTGTACTTTCAAAGTCATCGCTTTTTTCGGACAGATTATCTTTCTGTGTGTCATTCAACAAGCTATTGATATCTTCTTGGATTGTTTCAAGAACAGAACCATTTCGTGGTGTTAGATCCTCTTGAGGAATGTTGGCCTTTGTTGGCAGTACACCTGTTTCATTTAAGTTTGTTGCAAACGATTCTTTAGACGAGGCTCTCGATTCAGAAGCATCTTGTATGTCTGTGGTTGCACTGCCACTACCATCCTCTTCAACAGTTTGGGTTAAATTTTCTGTTGCCGCTGAAGTGGAATCATCTGGAAAAGCACTACTCCACATGCTGCTGCTTTCATCTGTAGCCGATTCGTCTGAAAATCCAGAGAGTGAATCTGTAGCTGTCTCTGATGTGGATGGAGGTGCTGTTCAAGTGAACAAATGAAACAAGGAAAATCAGAATGATTAGGTTACATTTTCATTTATCCAGGTGTATATTGCATGCTGTAGTAAAATTGATTGACAATTGTGAGTTTATGGTCCACAACCTATAATTTCATGAAGTTAATTTCTCTGTCCAACAAAATTCCGCAATTATTACTTGTGCCAAATGAAACAAGATAGCCACATATACAATGCACAGTATGTACCAGAAATTAGTAATTTCACTTACTGCAGGTGTAAGCGGTGGGACAACACTTCCCGGGCATGATAATTGGCTGACAGCCGTTCACTTTGACTGCACATTGAGTGGTGCTGCAACGAATGCCTCCAGCGGCACAGAAGCAATTCTGGCAGTTGTCTCCTTGAGCAATGGGATCACCCTCTGAATACACAGTTCCATTGATCAAACATTCTAAAAAAAATCAAAATAATTAAAATTATAATCAATATTTTATATTTTACTTCAAAAATATGTTAAGAATGCTAAAGAACAAAATTTGGAAGAAGCTCCTGTTTAAGATCTAACATCATGGATGAGATTAAATCTCATGCACTAATAAAAACTGTGAGGATAAAATATTTGATTTACTAAGATAACGTCAAATTATTTGTCGACATAAACACTGTATCAATATTACACATACTTGTATGCATTGAATATATTGCATACTTTCGTCATATGTCCTTACCCTATCTCTCCATGACAAGAACTTTTTTAAAAATCAATACTCACCTCTATGGATCTCGGTAGGTAATGGCGCTGTGGTTGTGGTGGTTAAGAAAGTCTCCGAATCTCTCCTGTATGTGGCTTGAAAAAAATGGCAATTCCTTCATTATGGATATTTTTTGGGTGCGTTTATTTTTATTAAGTAATGAACCACGTGAAATGGTCAGGTTCAGTTCCATTTTCTATAGAGCCATTTTACTATTATCATTTCCTTTTTGTTGGGAAATGCAAGAATCTGGATTGCAGGGAAAAGGCAACTTACAGCACTGGTAAGCTGATGGGCAACAGGAGAACTCATGCTGGTACACAGGGCGACATTGATCGATGTGTAGGTGGCACTGAGGTTTGATGCAACGGGCGTTGCCTCGAATGCAGTAGCAGTACTCGCAGAGATTGATCGAGGGCATCGCTGAACCTTCTCCGTAAAATGACTTGTTGAACAGGCAACCTGATGGGAATGGGCAATGGCAAAAATTATTTTCGATGTATGAATGGAAAATATCAAAAGTGCGTAAATTAAATTTGTTTTCATTGTTGCTTAATTTCCGAGAATAAAGCTAATTCTGTTTGGCAACCAACTTCCCCTTCTTACACTGTCTGCGCGATGCTGTAATGGCTACAATCGACGGCCACCTATCCTTGCATCAACGCTTGCCAATTCAGCTCAAGCGAGATGACCGGCCTGGCCAGTTTAGCAGGCCCACTTGAAGTTGAGAAGTCAAATTTTTTAGTTTCTACTACAAATGGTATAACATTAATTTTTTTTTTAATTCACCGTAGCGCCTAGTGCACTACAGTAATACTGCACCCTCGTGTCTCTTTGGAAATATGTGAGGGGCATGGAAGGGAAGGGAAGAGGGATGCAGCTGGAATAGCCAGACTGCAGGATCCACCCCTAAGCTCTGGACTCCCTA
>JAUJYS010005373.1:0-11118 GCA_033995665.1 Melogona broelemanni
TGCCACCGCCGCCGCCACTTCAGCCGACGGTGGCGGTAGTCCACCGCCTAGCGCCACTTCGCGGCTACGCGGTGCCCTCACCCGCAAGAACTCGAGCGGCGACGTACAGTCCAAGCTGAAAGTGCTCAAGCGGCTGTCCAACCCCCTGTGGGGCACCGACCCCCTCGGAGTGATCAGCGGCGCTCCCGAGAAGATCAAGGAGTCGCTGGATCTGTTCAGCGTCAGCGCCACTATCCCTCGATCCGCCTCGCCCAACCGGGACCCGCCCTCGGCCACGGCCACCCCGGTATCCCCGCATCCGGTCGCCGGTAGTCAGAACCCGTCGCTGGCCCGCAGTCTGCTAACCGGCGGCGGTCTGTTCGGCGGTACGACCACCACGGAGGCGACCTCTCTACGACCCACCGAGGTGTCCTTCGCTTCGTCGTCCCCCCAACGAGGCTCCATCGCGCTGCCCAGTCCCAGCATCGATGGGTGGGTGGACGCCACTAAGTCGTTGCTGGATCACCGGCGAGGTTCGTCGCCGGAGCAGCCGGTGTGCGAGGCGGTGAATCCGGCTTACGTGGACCTGCGGCGGTACTCGGAGGTGACCAGGTTGGACGTGCGGCGGTTCGCGCTGGGGAAACACTCGAGGGAGGATATACGGGTGGAGTTCAAGAGCGAAATCACGGTGGATGACAAGAAGGATCTGTTTCAGAATATGGACAGTAAGTGATTTTTATTTGGGGTGGGGTTTGGCGAGTTATGTTTGGAATTTGACGGAAGGTGTAGTGGATCCTGTTCAACTTTTAATTGTTGAGATTGGAGAAAAAGTAATTCAACAAATTGTGAGACCCCTTTTGGTAAGATGGTAAATTCTGGTTAATTTTTCTTAAGTTCGGAGACCCCTTTTGGTAAGATGGTAAATTCTGGTTAATTTTTCTTAAGTTCGGAGTTTATTGAATTATTATTTTTTTTAATTTCCTTCAGCAGGTTCTGCACTCATATTTTTAATATAAAATATTAAAATACCGATAAATAATTGATATATGTATATCACGATTAAGTTAAAAGGAAATTGTTTCGACCAAATAATTTCAACGCTGGTATCTTAATATTCTAATACGTTGTAGGAGCTGCTGTATAGACATACGTTGAGAATTCCGAAGAATAGAATCGACGAAACATGAGCAATCTTCACTTATTTTACAATAAATAGCGCGAAATGTAGAAAATAAATTAAACGTAACTGTGAACACTATAAAATCATCAATTCTGTTAGTCATTCTCAACGCTGGTATCTTAAGCTTCCGGATCCACCCCTTTCACGTCAAATTGCATTCGTTGGCAACGGATTTTACTTTCCGTTCAAAGGTGTGGTTTTCATCTTTAAAGCCAGCATTTTTTTTTAATCAATTTTACGAAACTTCATATTGTTTTATCGTCTGTTATCTCTAATATGACTGGTTGACTTCCGCTGTAATATTTAGACCGCTCAAAAATTGATTTCTGTCAATGCCAATAGATATTTATAGAAATATTCGTACCCTGTTTTTCATCGCCTGTTATCTGAAATTTGCTCGTACGACTTGTGTGATTTGATTGATGACCTTATTAATTACGAGTTCATGAGTTTTGACGTATGTTTTGGCGAATGTAGATAACAGATTGAAAACAATGCCCCAACAAAATTATACGTTCGTTACGAGCAAGAATTTACTAATGATTTTTTTTTTTAATTACCAGTATTTTGGAAATTTAAATCATCACCTGCAACATGAAAGTCAGTTAGAATTTGTTGAAATTTTAAATATAGATTGTAACAACTTCAAATACGAAACAGTATATTAATATCGGTTTTTCTTCGGATTGAATTTTGATTATGCTTTAGGGTGAAAACTTCCTCCCTCCTCGTCTGCAAGATAAATGGTAGAAGAGGCATTTAATTGATTTATTCAACGCGCTTACATGGACCGTGTATGCACGATTAGCGATTAATCGTAATTAGGCATCGTGCATTTTAGACCAATTACACGGATAATTGCAACGTGCAGGCTAGCGTGTACTTATTGTGGGTGTGGCACCATTTCCAGAGAAGTGTTTTCGTGTATCCCGCGTGTTCTCAAAACTTGCGGCAACCATAATTTTTTAAAGAACGAACGCCTCCAATGTGAGCAGTCCCAACTAATGATAGCTTATTGATTTTGTTACTAGGAAGCGATGCGAATAGACGATAGTTGGGTTATTGTTTTTTTTCAATTAAGAGGCATTCCAAATTAGCTGCCGTCAGTGTTGGGTTCGTTCGTTTTAAAGTGGAACCCGTTCCAGTTCCAGTTCCTACAGAAATTGAGAGTAACTTAGCCATTCCTAGTTTATTTTTAAAAATAACCTGGGACTTTTCTGTTTCCTCGATTAAGAAATGCAAATAAAAGAACAAAAAAAAACACTTTTTGAACAGATGAAAATATCTAAAAATTTCATTTATCCCAATATTTCCATTAATAAATGGGGATTTTATCCCGTGAACTTTGAATGTGAAACGTAATATTTTTTTATATTTAAATGTTCAGCGTTGTAATATTAATATTGAAATATAAATTTTTAATATTATTTTAAGGTAAACAAAATTTAAATATTACTTATTTTAATGTTCCGCATATAGTAAAAGTAACGAACGTTCCCGTTTCTCAAAAAATGAACGAAATCGCTGCTTGGAAGGAAGAGGAACCTAGGCTTTCAAAGCGTTCTCTATTAGGAAAAGGGACCTTGGCGTTCCAAAGATCCTCAGAAAAAACTACGTTAATAGAAACTCAATCCTAGGAACGGAACTTTACCGTTCCGTTTCTACCCAACACTGGCTGCCGTGTTCCCTTCTATACGTAGAAAACTTTCCTTACGGTATCGCCACACGCGTGTGTTCTCGTCGCTTGTGTCTTGTGGTCCAATATATTGTGCCGTGCGTGCCGTGTGTATGTCCGTGGTGATTAATGCCGGTGTTTTCCTTCCTGCCGATCCTCCAGTGATTGGAGCAATACCGGAAGATTTTGGTCAGTATATTCGAGACAACCTCTGTGTGTTTTTCGTGTGCTCGCATATTTTTTAGACTGTCTGCCACTCTGCCTGTAACCCCCAACCGCTATACGCTGCGCCCTCTATGTATACAAGTAGCTCCTGATATGCACACTGTACAACTGCACAGGAAATTACTAACCGAACCAGTTTTACTTTAGTTTATCGGCAACTGACTTTTCCAGTCAGCACGTCGAATTTCGTATAGTACTTTATAATAAAGCATAAAATAAATTAGTATTTGATTCTGTGCTGGAAAATTGACAGTGTTGTCAGTTTTATACCACATGAAATATTTAATTGTTTGTAATTTCATTAGAGTAGTCATAATTCATAATCTTCAATAATTTAATTAAATATATAATTGTTTTCGTGTTGAAACTGTGTTCGACAACGGTGTGCAGTTGTTCACTGACTTTCCATTTACGCATCGAACGTAGTATTCTAGTACACCTATATCACATAATATACTACACATAGTCTAATAGTACAGTAGTTTTCTTTTTATTATTACTGCATTTTATATTTTTCGTAGAAAGGTCTCTTAATTAGTGTGTGACTAATTTATTAATATTTTGCTCTTTTACATTTTTCGAACAATCCACACCTTGCTGCTACCTCTTTTATGAGTTTTTAAATAATTTATTTCTGATGTCTGCAAGTGAATGTCCATCATTTTGTTTTTCTTCTTTTTGGCCAACAATTTAAAAAAAAAAAAACAGTACTGCTTTTTTACCCATTTTCCTTTGATTGCGGTTTGCAGTTTTGTTTTAAAATAAAAAATGTGCCTTTTAATTGACTGCGCATGCATTCTAAAGCGTCATTTTTTATTTCATTTTTTTATTTTTTTGCCGGTGTGGATTGTTTATTCGACTTTATATTTTACGTGTGTGTAACGCTATTTTTTGGAATTAAACCGACGTTTGCACAACCAACGTCAGATTCGTTAACTGGCATTTCCATTCTCTCGCCAGAACTGATTCCGCGACCCGCGAAATCGTGCGACGACCCGCCGTGGTACCTGAGGGTTCGCATGGGCCGACCGCTGATCAAGAAGACGCCGTCCGTCACACCGATCATGTCTTACGGCAAGCAGTCCATGCGCAGCGAATACTGGTTCAGCATTCCCAAGGACAGGTGAGCAGAATATAAAATAGGGAATATTGTTTTTTGACGTGAATACGTTTAGTTAATTGGTTCTATGGGGGGCAAACCACAAATCTCGATGTGATACGGAAGTTGATAACGAAAGTTACAAACTCCGCCTAATTACAAAATCAGGAAGCCTTTTTATAGCCGGAAATCCGCGTGGCTATCGCTCAGATGACGTTTGGTCGAGTGGTTACCGTACTGGCTTCATTCACCGGTGGTCGCAGGAAGACATTTGTTTTATTTTTTGCCTTCTCTATTTTTTGACATTTTTATTTTTTGATGGCTGTCTATTTTGTCCAATTTCACACGTTTATATTTCTGAAAGTATACACGTGATCACCTCCTCAGGCTATGTCCCCTATAGCTCAGGCAGTATCATGCAGGGGCGGACTCTCCATTGCCTGAGGGCTGAGATTTTCGCTTCCCCCCAAAAAAAAAAAAAAAACCGACTGGGCCCCCATCAAAAATTTAGATTTTAGTCTTTGAAAGTCAGGGAAAGGCAGTACCCCTTGGAGTTAACTCCCGCCCGAGCCCTTAGGTAGCCAGTCCGCCCCTGATATCATCCCCCTTTTTTTACAATCACTAAAGTGTTCCTCTTAGACCTGTAACAGTTTCAATCCTGACGTCTCCCTGGCACCATCCATCCGCCTAATGCATGGTCGTCTAGTCCCAAGTTTTCTCCTGTCCTTCACTCAAGCATAATATAGCCTCACTTAACCTGACATTGCCAAAGTATGACAGCCCCTGCCTCACCACCTTGGCTTCTGGAGAGAAATATAGCTTGAATTCTTCCAGGACATATTCAAAAAAATGTCACGTGTTTCATTGGCAGGATCGACGAACTGTGCACCTTTTTCCATCACTGGGCGCCCGGCGTCTACGGCGAACTGAACGAGTCGGAGCTGGAGGCCCGGGGTATGATCCTGCTGCACTCGGACGAAGACGAGAAGGAGGACGGCAACGACGCCCTTAAGGAAGGCTCGGCGTCTGACGCCGACTTTAAGAAAACGCCCAGCGAGTCCAACTCTATTCACCGCGATTGGGAGGTAGGAAAAATATCCCACACACTTCTTTATAATTAACGTCATTTTTGTTTTTGGGGGTGGTCCAATCATCGGTTGCCAGTTGTAATCAGCGACTTCGCATGGAATTGATTATAACTATTCATATTTTGAATGGACAAGTTTGCTTTCCGAATCGAATCAGGATTGGCACACTTGTTGATATGGAAATTCTACGTCACATAAAAATATTTTGATGCGACGGGAACTTTTTAATACTTCAAAAACTATTTGTACTTTTCTTGCTTGAAATATACAATGAAAGATACGTATTTCTCCTATCTAAATTGGACGTTTTTGCTACATACACATGCACATATACCCACATACTCACAAAGTCAGATACGTTTTGAGACTACCATGATATGCAATATAACAATTTACTCCATTATTTAGTTAGGTTATGGTGGTTGGTGGATGGTGGTGTAAAAAAATACACGCCATGGTACAGGTAGAATTAAATGAAAAAACTAATTAAATAAATTACTGATTTTATCTATCTTCATTTATTTAATCTTGTTTTTTTCTCCCCTACTTATTTTGTAAGGATTTCGAGAATGTTACACCTTGGAATACTTTTAAGTTTTTACTACAAGTCTTTCGGGTTGTGTAATGTATGCCTCGGGATTTGGCGGTTTCTTCGCTGGTGGCACCGCTTTCATTGCTTTTTTTTTGCACAAAGCTAAACACCAATTTGGACGTGGTCGATATTTTAAAATTAAATGGAGAAGATAACTTCGAGTGAAATCCATTGAGGTCGAATCAGGTTTTTTTTTTATTTTGCATTTCATCATTCAAAACTGGATCCTGCTGGAACTAAATTATAACAACCTGTTAGTCTATTATGGTTCAATGGAGTGAAACGTAATTTTCGTAACTATTATTTGTTCGAAAGTCCTTATGTTCCGATTCAAGGGTCCACTTGGCATGGATAATATAAATTGTGACATGGGGACGGTTATATAGCCCCAGATCCAAGTGAATTGACTCGACAGTTGGCGTTTGCCTTTGTTTGGCCTGCGATCAACTGTTCGCCGACCAGTTGTTGGCTCGATCTGGACGAGCTGGGTGCGTCTCCACTGTTATTTGATATTCTGTTTGAATTTGAACTCTTGTGTCATACTTGGGATTTTTTCTACGTCGCTTGGCTGGTCGTCTGACAGGTACAATACAGTGTGTCAGTGTCTATTTCGATCTACAGTTGAAGCGGTTAAAGGTAGAGTGGTGTACATCAATTTTTGTCGAAATGAGATAAATAAGTTTTATTGACATTTCCTCGTAAGACAGGTGTGAGGTGTAAAAACTTCTACTGCAGTTTTTTCGACTGTATTTAAACATTTTGTCGTCATTCTTATTTTCTGTCTATATACATGCGTAGTTTACAGTTTTACACGAAACAAAAACAAAATATAAGTAAAAAAAATGATTTACACCATTCTGCTTTTAACCACTTCATTTCATACAATAAGTACTTGACTACATTTTTTGTTTAATTATTTTGCTTTGGTAAATTTTGGGTCAATTAAGCATAGAAAATTTTAAACACATTAGCAGTTATAGTCTCATGCATCATACATCAGTTTAGTCTCATGATTAGTCATGTTTTTATAATTTTTGGTCCTGATTTTCGATCCGTGGACCTGGGATAATAATTGACTTATCCGAATTTTGTTGATAAAAGGCATATATAAAAGGTATGCACGAAGAAAAAATGTTGTCAATTTACTGTGCGACAAATTCTTATCAAACACTCTTGTTTGGTGCCAAATAGAGTTAACAACACAAATGGTCTAACACTGATTTGTCAAACCAATTTTGCATACTTCAAAATTTATTTCTCTTTTTTTATCAGTGTGATTTTTTACATTTTTTACCTGGTCTCGTGACAAATTGCGCTCACTGAATTTCCTCCCAGAACATTAACGCTTGCAAACAAGGCCAAGTGTTTGGCATGATGCCCTTATAATGAAATATAATGTTCATTTGTCCTACATTAATTAGACCTTGCTTTGCTAAATTGTGTCAATTTCGAGCAACATTTAATATTGTACTTGGCAACATTGTAAAAAAAATTATAATTTATATTATTTTTGTTTTAATTTATTATCAATCAATTCGGCATATTACATGTCCCAAATAGTCTTTAGAATATTTTAGTAATTTTATTGCATGATTTATCAGTTGGGGAGGAAATTAAATTTACTGAAATTAAATTGAATCGAATAAAAAGTTTCGTTTTTTTTTAATTTTTTTTTAAGTTACTTTCTATTTTAATTAATTTTTTTTAGTATTTTTGGTCAATTGATTTGTATCTTTTTCATCTCCCGTCAGAACAAATTGATTTTGTTTGAAAGAGGTACTCAATTTTTCGCATTTCAATTACATCGACTCGTTTCAATACACTGTCGTGGCGAAATTGATTCAGCCCTAATAATTAAATGTTTTACGATTTATTTTAATTGAGATTACGTCTGCGTCAAATTAGTGCATTTTAAATTGATCCAAGGAGAAAATGTTGCCAAGAACAAATATATATAGTTGACAGGTTGCCAGGAAGCTGAACCTCATATTGTTTCTATACATGTGCAACCAATGCGTCCTATTGAGGCGAAAATCCATCATCACGCGTCCGTGACGAAAATTTTAAGTCAGTTTTTCCAGTATTTTTTATTTTTTATTCAGTGGAACACTTTCCGAATCATACATTTACATGTACATGTTTACATGCACCTTGCCATTTTTTTCGACTTTTGTGTACGTGTGACATACATCACTGCGATCTATATTTTTATCTACGTTTATTTTCTTCTTGGTGAGTTTTTTTTTATTTTTTTGTCCTTGCGGGTAGTCACGTTCTATTTGCTTGTCACCGTCTTAAGATTTCTCGACACCTCTACCTTTTTTCTTCTTCAAATTTTCCGTTTTCTCTCGAGATGTTGCTTTTTCTTGGCGTTTTCTTATTATGTTTTTTTTTCCATCTAATTTGAAACATTTGTGAGTCGTGTGAGTTACATTTTTTTTTTCTTTATTTTTTGTGAATCTACTTACGTCCATTTTTATTGTATATATTCGGCAAGTTTTTTCTAAATGCATTGTGAATCAAACAACGTTTGTACCCCCCCTCTACCGTGAGGTTTCGTATTTTTGAGTTTGATGGACTTTGGTGCGTGCATTTGTTTTGAAGTATGCCGGCTCCGAATTAAAACTTAATTAGAGGAAAACAATATATTTTGACCTCCAGTAAGTTTAATAGCATTTGGTATGTCATTACGAATTCGACTAAGCCTTCTTTATCCCTCCCCCTTACTTTGTACAACGAAAGCTACCACGCATTTATGGGTGCCATTTGCCGGGGAAAGCATAATTTCGTTATTCCTTTTGCACCCGACACATTTTAGGCTAACCCACGCATTTTTTAAACATGGTTAGTCATGGGCACCATCGGTACAACTAAATTGCCTGGCCTTAACTAATATTCCTCCCATATCAAATATAGCGAGTCAAGGTCAAAAGGTTATATGCAAGGAACAAGCAACCGAAAATTTGTTGACCGTGGTTGTTTCAGTTGAAATTATTTTTCCATTTTGCTTTCCTTATACTCCCAACCCAATTGAGAAAGTTACGAAAGAAATTACAAACCCAAAACCGTACACTAATTTTAGACAGCCGTCAGAAATAATATTGGTATTATTGAAAAAAATGACACTAGGTTGGACAAAGTGTCCAATTGATTTTTCAGCACGTCTGTTATCAGAATTTTGATCCCGAGTTACTCATTCCGAAAATAAATTCCTGATTGTTAAAAGTTAAATTTTTAACACATTCAAGATGTGACCCTGACCATGAAGGGGTTGAAACGGCAAACTATTAAATTTGCGTATATAAAAACTTGTTCGTCAAAAGATATCTCTCAAAGTTTACACACAAAAAGATATCTTTAAATAAAAGCTGAACAACGGTTAGTCTAAAAACTTTGCTTTGTCTAGAATAGCGCTTCTCAACACTTGGGGACTTTCCACCAACTATTTGCTGGTCACCTATGTAGTGGTAGAAATTTAGTACTTTAGCATTACTTCCTATTGTTGCTTCCTGCCTTCTAGATAATCAAAGCCCCCTATGTGAAGCTCATCGGAAGGTTCCGTCGTGAAACGCAGTCGTCCAGCTCAGAGGTGGGCCACATATCCGTTACCCCCCGAATCTATGTACATTTCCCAACGCCACCCAACCCATCCCTACTTCCGAGTTAACCACCCCCCGTCCGAGAAAAAATAATTCTGAATCCGAACCAGCGTGTGTGGATGCTGTTCTGAGCTTGCTGCTTACTAACTGCCTGCATTATGTCTGTCGTGTCTATTTTGCTTTGGTTGCCTTGCCGTGCTTCAGCGCTTACATTATTATGTGGTTTTTCTTTCGACGTAGAACTACGTCATTGTTTTCTTTTCGGTTGTTGACACTGTTGCATGCACGCACATTGCACGTCACACGGTTCTGTTTATTTTATTATTATTTATTTTATTTTATTTTTAATTATTTGTTGTTGTCATCTAGCTGTCTCCAAACCATAACACACCACTTTGTTCACAAATAGCCGTAGGGTTTGCGCACCGGTTCGTTATGTGGTGAATCCGTATTGTCACGTCATTATGTATTTTTTACAGCCGTGTTCAGATATCTCGTCGACGGTCGCAATTCGTGTGTGTGACCCGGTAAAATTAAAAAAGGTGTTATTGAACACCGTTTGGTGTAAATGGAGGGGGCTTCTATACCGAGTGGTACTGAATATTGTTTACCAATCAAAAAATGTTCATAAAGAGGTAAATATTTCCCTTCCCCCCCCCTCTCCCTTTTCCAATGGCGTAGAGTTGCTGGAAACAGGATCGATATGAGAGTCATGGTTCATGACGAAAACGATTTTATTATTGGTTTTAATAGAAATGTTGAGCAATCGGCGCTGATTTCATTTAAAGTGGTTAATGCCAAAGTGAAGAATGTCATTTTTTCTCAAACTGAGAAACGAGAGGTTTATTTAAGCCTTTTTTTATTTCTTCAGACACCTATGCGTTTTAGAATGTTTTGCTGCCTTGGCGGTGTAGAAAAATTTTGACTTTGTTCAGGTGTTTCAGCCATTCGTTTTAAATTTCAAGAAATAAAACTACATCCTCAAAAGCAAGTCTTCTTTCAATCCCAAGGGCGTTAAGTAACACTTGATGAATTTTTCTCAGAGAGCGCAGTTAATTTCTTGTAATATGCGTAAAACGGTTATTCGAATGATTTTAATCATACTGCCAGAGTCAAGCGTCCTTTCGGTAATCAGAATTGGCTATGGGTCAATCCGTAGTTAATAATGGCGAGTTTCGGATGGACGATTTGTGATCTGCCTTTAGCGTCGACAGCTCGAACCATAAAACTAACAGCGCCATCTGGTGACAACGTTAATCGTGTATAGTTTCTAATCATCTGATCAGTGCGCTCGAAAATTCGCATGATTTTGACAAAAAAAATTCTAGTGACAAAATCTTTCGGTTTATCGCTGCAATAAATTATCCTGTAAAATAGCATTTCACAGTGGCATGTATGTTAGAAATGTAGCCAGATCTTTGTTATTTAGGTGTAACTGTAGTTGTGTAATGTTCGGCACATGCCAAAAAGTGAACCCAGAAGTATATACATCTGGGTTCACTTTTTGGCATGTGCCGAACATTCGGTTGTGTTGGTTGAATAGCTTAGTAGAATAGTTTAGCACACAATATGGCATGTTTGTAACCAAATTTTTAATCCATTAATCAAAAGTTTTGCAGATATACGCGCCAAGTCGGTATTGCAACCGGCTGCGCTGCGGCGGTCCCGGGTTCGATTCCCG